>BMAV01008560.1:0-86013 GCA_019973955.1 Trichonephila inaurata madagascariensis
TGGATGGTGGGGACCACCTCAACGTTCTGCCTTGTTTCACTGAACATCAGCGACTAACCATTGGATCCCGTGTCTGTTCTTGCACTGGTGCCTCATTTGTTTTCCCTCGGGCTCTCCTTCATCCCGTCTTGCAGTTTCGGGGCTCCCATTTTTCCTTTAAAAAAAAAAAAAAGACTTAACTTCGGAACGTAATAACATTACTTTGGAAAACAAGAAATGGAATGGGACTTAAAAAGACGAATGAAATATATTTATGCATTTTTCTTCTCTAAACCCCAATCCTAACTGATTATGTTCTTGATAAGCATTTTTCTTTGGCTATATATGAGTATATATTAGTCTTGTATCTCAGATATATATTTAAACAAAAGGAGGTATATTATAACTTCAGATATTTCTGGCAAACAAAAATTAAGTAAATCATAAAGATAAATCAAAAAGATTTCCCTCAACAAAAGTAAAACTTGGAAAAAAGTACTTTTTCAACTCAAAAACTACCAAATCTTTCGTTAAAATATAGAAACTTTCCCATATTTCCTTTCCATTCTAGCCCCATAGACCTTGTTTATGATATACAAGTCAATATGTATATACGGACGCACGCGCACGCGTGTGTGTGTGTGTGTTTCCCCACAGAAACAATTTTCCCCCTAAAAATCTGGAGCCTTATGAAATCGAGAAAGGAATAACCGAAAATTTCTAAAATACACTACTGATCTTCACAATGTGCTAAATACACTGCTGGCCACCGTAAATGCAACACCAAGAAAGACTAGAGATAGCACAACAAAATTTATTTTGTAGATAACAAGGATCTACTAACTAGGATCAATTTTGTAGATAACAAGGATCTACAAGACTAAGGATCAAATGATTAAATTTATAGACTTCTGTGAAGTGTGGTTCTTGCCAGAATCAGTAGCCAGAGTAGCCGCCATTGTTGGAGATCAACGCTGCCACAAGCCTTGGCATTGATTCAAAGAGACTTTGGATGTGTTCTTGGGGGTACAACAGACCAAGCAGCTTCCACACGTTGCCAATGTGTTGATCTGGTGTGGCAGCTGGGGGTGTAATCTGGGTCAATCGTTGAGCAACCATGGACCACATGTTTTCTATCGGCGAAAGATCTGGAGAGCGAGCCGGCCAGGGAAGCAATTCAATCTGGTGATTGACGAAGAACCTTTGGACAATGTGTGCCACGTGTGGTCCCGCATTATCCTGTTGAAATATGGCTGTGGCCAAGCCCTGAAGATAAGGAAGGACAACTGGCTCCAACACCTCGGAGATGTAGCGCTGGCTGTTTAAAGTACCTACAATGCGTACTAGAGGAGTGTGCGAGAGTGATATCTAATACCACCCCATACCATAATACCCGGTGCAGGACCAGTGTGGCGGTGCATAATACAGCTCTTCAGCATAGTCTCTCCACGGCGTCTCCAGACTCGAATCCGACCATCGTGGTGTTGCAGACAGATGCGTGACTCGTCAGTAAAGACAACTTCATTCCATTCTGCCGCCCACATCCTTCTTTCATCGCACCATTGGTGGCCTAGACGTCTGTGGTTCTGCGTCAAGGGTAGACCAAGCAATGGACGTCTTGCAGACAGACCACTTTGCTGTAAACGGCGTCGAATGGTACGCGCAGACACTGAATGATGCGTTACAGACTCAATGTGCTGTGCTGTGGTTCGTGATGTGACTGAGCGATCCGTCACTGCCATGCGCACAATTTGCCTGCCCTCACGTGAAGTGGTGCACTGAGGTGGATGCGATCGACCACGTCGGTCCGTTGTACTCTTCTGCATCCAACGGTCACATATCCGCATTAAAGTTGTTTGGTTTCGTCCAACACGACTACCGATTTCCCTGAAAGATAATCCACAATCTCGGTTGGCCACTATCCTTCCTCTGTCGAACTCGGATACTTGATCAAAAGCTGATCGCTGTTTTCTACGAGACATAACGATGCGTTTTTAAAACCACACGAAAACCAATTGCCGAACTTGAAATCGTCGAAATGTGCAAGCCTTAAATAGGCTTTGAGGTGTGGCCACAGGCCGCGTGATGTGTGTCTGCGCTGAAATTCTAATCATTTGCATATCTCACCTCCGCTAATGCATGTTGTAAATTTCATGTTATTTGCATGCTTCCTTCAAGGTGTTGCATTTATGGTGGCCAGCAGTGTATTATGCAGAACTTAGAAAAAGGAAAGTGCTAGGGAAGAATTCCTTCAAGAACATTCCAATCAGTGGCTTGCTTAAAGTACAATAATCCATATGACAAAATATTTCAACACGTGCATCATACTCTCATGTGTATGAATGGGAAAAATTCTTGTATTAGTTCGCGCCAAACCAGAGAAATTTTCCGGACTGATAAGTTGTGAGCGACTTCCACCCGGGAAGTTCTCCCTCACCCCCTGGCCTCAGAAGGGGGGTTGGGGGAATGAAACCCAAACCAGAAACTTCCATAAAAACAATTATTTTTGTTTAAACCCCAACCAACAACAAAAACTATTCATTTAAAAGAAGGGGGTCAAAAAAGCTTAAAAGAAAAGCAAAAATTTTTTAATCAAAAAAAGGGGCCAAATTAAACTACCCCAAAAAGGCCAAAAACCCTTTAGCATGGAAAATTCAATTTTTAAAATTCCCCCTCTTTCAGGGGTGGGGAAGGCGGCTTTATTTCCCTTTTTTTCCCCGGTTTTAAAACGCAGGAACCTTGGGTTTTTTTGAAATTTGAATTATACCCCCAAAAAGATTCCCCAAGGGGGGATTAGTTTTACAAGCTTCATCTCAGATTTCTACGAATAAAAAAACTTCAAAAACCCTGAACCATTCAAAGTCCCAACCTAAAAAGCATTTTAAGTTTTCCCGGTTTCCCCGGAAATCTCGGAACTAATTTCAACCCCAAGATTAAAAGAAAATACAAAAAAATTTTTCCCAAAACATTTTTTTTTAATTGAAAATTAATAATAATATTATAAAATAAGGATATACATAAAAAGTAAAAAATTTTTCCTTATTTATACATTCAGCAAAAAATTCAAAAAAAAAAAATTTTTAATTATTCCCCTTTTTAAGGGGGTGATTTAAAAAAACCAAACTACCCCATTCTTTTTTCACTCGCCCAATTCTTAGCTTCATTTGTGAACAACCCCGCCGAAAAAAAATTTTCCCTCATTTTTTTTGCTCAAAAAATGAAAAGGGGTTTTTCAGGCCTCCACAAAGTTTTTATATTTGAGGGTTTGATTTTCTAATTCCCCTTTTTTAATCAATCCTGAATCAATTATTTTTCTAATGTTTTCAATTATTTTACTAATTTTTTTAAATGTGAATTTTCTTTTTTCGAGATTTTTAATTTACAAAATGTTTAATTGTGCCACTTTTCCCATGTCGTTAACAATATTTGCTTTTAGTGCTAAAAGTGATAAATTTCATTAAAAAAAAATTACAACTTTTAATTTTTGGAAAGATTTTTCCTCTGTGTGTGTATGATAAATTTGAAAATAAAAAATCGGCGATAACAGCATCTGCAAAATAAAGATAGTGTCATCCATGTATTTATTAGTATAAACTAAGTAAATTCTTTTTTATTCGAATTTGTAATATATAATTTCTTTCTGCAAAATAATTGTTTATTTCTTCAAAATACTTCTTTCTGCAGAGATTTCATGTATTTCTTAGTTCAATATATAAATGAGTATTAATTTTGGAATTTCTATGTATCCTTATTTTATATAATTACTATTGATATTACTAACTAGTTTTTAAATTTTTTGAAATTTGATGATATCCCGGGAACATGAATGGGGAAATCAGAAGTTGAAAATCCCTTGTGTTGCTTTCGAGTCCAATGAGGAAACAGAAAGCATGCATAGTATTGTAAATTTATTTTATATTTGTATTTCCATTAATTGAATGAACGCTTCTTGTAACGATTATTAATCTTAATCGGAGAGCGGATGGTGCACTGCCCGAGATTTTTTCTTGTAACGATTATTAATCTTAATCGGAGAGCGGATGGTGCACTGCCCGAGATTTTCAATGCCATTCCCCTAGTTTCTCCTCTAGAGGTTTTTTAGCTGGAAGGTAAAAAAACGTGGTCTGGATGGAAGATGGTTTTTTGAGATGTGCTTGGAAATAAATTGTACATATTTATATCTCTAGCCTGACTGTGAGTTTCGTATCCAATACGCTACAGCCTCAATAGTATTAACAAGGACAGGAAGGAAATTAATTTGGGGTGTAATAGTAGTCAACCCTCAATGGAATTCCACCGATTGGACAGTCAATTCGGAGAAAAGAGCCTTCAAAATTCATGCTTACCTTTTAGACAATTCAGTTTCAATTTCCTCCAACAATTCCGTAGCCTGGTCGGTATATCGTCTGCGAGGTTAGCGTTTGATTCATCGATCAACTATTTTTTTCATTTCATTTAATTATTTTTAAAATTAAATAAATTTATTTATGAAAGGTTTGATATTAAATAATGTTTTATGTAATTATTTTGTATTTTATAAAGTAAAAAAAATACTGTAATTATATAAATATTTATATTAAATTTTATAAATATATTTTTATATTAATAAATAATTTTATATAATGTGAAATACAATATACTATAAATAAAATATTATATATAATATAAAATAATTTATAAAGTATATTATTATTATTAAATTAATTATTTTATAATTAATATAATAAAAAATATGTCTTTTTGTATATTATTAATTTAATTATTTTATAATTTTATAAAATATTTAATAAGTCCTTTTTAAATAAATTTAAATAATTTTAATAGTAAATTAATAATGATTTCAATAATAAGTTAATAGTTTTAATAATAAATTAATAATAATTCTTATTAATAATAATTTTTATTCATTACAATTCTTAATAATAATTAATTAATTAAATATTTTAATTATTAATAATTTATAATTATTAATTACTGTAAATAATTTATAATTATTAATTACTGTAAATAATTTATAATTATTAATTACTGTAAATAATTTATAATTATTAATTACTGTAAATAATTTATAATTATTAATTACTGTAAATAATTTTAATTGATAATTACTTTAAATATTTTAATTAATAATAATTTTATATATTTTTAATTAATAATAACTTTAAATAATTTTAAAAATGAATAATCTAAATAATAAATTTATTTAATTTTTTTACTTTATAAAAAACAAAATAATTACATAAAATATCATTTAATATTTCATATAAATAAATTTATTTAATTTTAAGAAATAATTAAATGAATTGAAAAAAAAATTGATCGATGAATCGAACCCTAACCTCGCGCATAGTTTGTAGACGATATACCAACCAGGCTATGGAATCGTTGAAGGAAATTGAAAATTGTATAAAAGCTAAGCATGAATTTCGAAGGCTGTTTTCTCCGAATTGACTGGCCATTCGGCGGAATTCCATTGAGGGTTGAACCCCCCCTAAAATAATACCCCAAGTTTAGACCCCAAATGACCAGTGGCCCTCTCCTTGTAAATGAAGCCTGCCGAGTTTCTCAATTATGTCAAAAGTACTGTTATTGTTGTTTTGACTGCTTAGATTAACTTGAGGATTGTAAAATAAAACAGAAGGAATTGACAGAGACTATTGTGCTTATGTATTTCTCTTTTTCAGAACCTGTTATTGATTCTGTGATTCATATTGTGACAGATGAGCAAGAAACTCAAACTTTAGGAATTAAATATACACCGACTCCAATACGGAATGTTGTTTTTGATCGTTATCGGTTCCAGCTGAGCGGAACGAATATTCCAGCACAAGAAAAATTACAAAATGATACCAATCGACTTGTGATATTCGATGATTTGATTCCTGGTCGATTGTATAATATAAGTATTTGGACTGTGAGTGGTGGAGTTTACAGTGTACCTATAGACAGACAAGCGAGACTATGTAAGCCATTTTTATTTCAAAATTCAATAACAGAGATTTCTTTCTATTCAAAACTTAGCATTTTTAAGGTACCCAAACCGGGTTTTTTAAAAAAACGTATAAATGGATAATATTTAGTTCCTTTGATTAAAATTATATAAAAATTTTTTTAAGAATAGTGTTACCATAAAAAATTTAAGCAATATTTTGCTAAAAACAACATAGAATGACCCATTTTTAAACATTCTTTTTTGAAAAATTTCTATTATAAATTATTTTGTTTTTATGTTCAAACCTCTGTACAGAGGCTGAACAAATTTTGAAATATAAAACGAAATGGATTTTACAACAGAGGGGGGAGAAAATTTTAAGAAAAAACCCGGGTAATTTTTCTGGGTGGTAACTATGAGAATAAAAGAATTTTTCAAAAAACCAAGTTCAGACCCCTAAAGTTTTATTATAGAAACATTTTTTATACAAGGAGAACGTTTTGGAAAAAGATTATTCTAAGTTAAGTTTTTGCCAAAATATTGTATTTAAATAATTTTTTTTGTTTATATGTCCTAAAAACAATTTTGTACTAATCTAAGTGACACTAAATATCATGAAAAGGATCCATTTATGTGCTTTTTTGAAATCACGGTTCCGAACGTTGTCGGATACCTTAAGTTTTTTCTGCCTATACATTGTTTTAAATTATATTTATTTTTAAATAATTCAGATGAGTTTGAAACGTACTTTTGTATTGATAGATGTAGAACAAATAGTTTTCAACTTAATTATATTTGCCTGAAAATATTCATTTTAGAATCTCATATGGATAGAATATATTTAGTGATGTGACTTATTTTAATTTTATGTGAAATTTATAAAGGATTTTTGAAGTAAAAATAAGTGCTGTTTTGTAATTCTCCTCAGACAGCTTTTCACATTCTCTTATATGATAGTTTTATTATAGTACGATGTATACTAATGCTTCTGTATTACACAATTTAGAATAGCAATTATAATTTCGCATAATCAATTATTTATAATATGTTTCTTCTTTTTTCTTTGATGAATTCCTACCAAATTTTTTGTTTTTTTAAAATATCTAAATTTTCATATATATATTTCTATTAAATTCAATACATATTTTTAAATATATTTCTTTGAAAAATTACATACTTGTGTTGGTAATAAAGTTACATTATACATTGCTCTAATTGTAATGAAAAATGGTGAGAAAAAAGATAATGAACTATTTTTTATTTTTAGATCCTGAATCTGTGGGAGAAATAATGGCCCCCAAGATTACTGATACAGAGATTACTCTCCCTGGAATATTCTAGTGTAAAAAGGGTATGAAGTTCAGACAACCATGAAGGGGAAACCCAATTTAAAAATGGACCATTTAAAGAATAAATTTAATGGTCTACGCCCACATCACAACTATACTTTCCTTGTATCCGTATTAAGTGGGTACGACACATCCACTACAATTCGAGGGCGCCCCATTTCAAGAACTTTCCATACATTAGAATCAGGTATCCCTTCTCCGAAATCTACAATAGAAAACTCTTACAAGATTTTTTTCTAGTGCTTAGGGACACTGTCTTGTGGCCTGCGTGTCATGAGTTGGAGTGCCATCCGACATATTGTGTATCCCATTGGTAGTTTTGAGAGGTGCTGTTATTTGACGTCGACCTCTTGATGGCCCGACTTAATAAACACATTCCTACAAGGTTTTATTTTTCATTCAACTCGAGCTTTCTTAGTTGTTCCATCGCAAGAAAGATTTCACTTATTTCTGAGACTCCACTGTGTCCAACAGGAATTTTAATCTGATCTAAAGAACATGCAAGTACATTGACAAGTTTCATGGTTATTATCACATATCCTTAACTTAAATAATTATTGACGTAGAATGAATTGATCCTTTTTTTAAAAAAACTTCAACACTTAACTGAAATCAAATACAATTTTAAAAGCTGCATATGTAACAGTAAGTTTTTCAACATTTTAGTATTTAATAAAATTGCTCTCTTTCTCTGTCTTAGCCAATTAAATTCAAGAAAAGGTTGAATCATTTTTGTCCCCTTTAACAGTTATTTAATTATTAACAGTACTGGTAAAATGTAAGCATGATAAATTGATACAACTCAATTGAAAAATGCTGATTCACGTCAGATAAGTTTTATAACTTTATTTCTGTGTATTTATTCAGATTTTTTTTATTTTATATTTTGGCATAAAAAGAAGGTAAAACAATAATATTGGGTGAGTTCTGATCTACTTTTACACATCAGAAACAGTAATCTCCCGTTTTTTTTATTGTTCTGTAAGTATGAAAATACTCGCTCTTTGTATAATTCTTTGGTTCGTTTTGATTATTTATAATTTTTGCGTTGCTCATTCGAATATCTTGAAACTATGACAATTCAAACCCCATCCACCAACATTTTTGTTGATGTATGTGAGATATGACTAAAATATATTGGATAGATATAAAATTTAAAATGGATGTTTTCATAACATGAAATCATTTGATAAATGTGTGTTTATCGTACAACTTGAATAGGGGTCACTGCTTTATTGAATGGATCATGGGATGGATGTCTTTTCCTTTTAATACCTTGCACACTTCAGTAGACATTTCTTGGCATGCATTGACTATGAGCATAAATGTGTAGAGTGGCCACACCATAAAAAAGACAGTCACCCCCTAGAGAATCTTTGTGTTCTACCTATGGGATGATGAATATGTGCTTCGATGTCAACAGACTTCTAATGTATTGATTACCCTTCCACACCTAGATCCTGTTTGAAAAACATTTTGGTGATTCCAACGAGCTCCTTCCTCTATCTACATTTATTTTATTTATCCAATGCCCGTGCTTGGCTTCTTGACCATTTGACGCCGAGCCTCCCAGTACCGACTGACGATGTCGTCAATCGGGAATTCATCGAGTCCAGTGCATTGGAGCAGATGGATGCCATCCGTTCTGATATGGCCGCAGAGTGCCCGGCCTCGTTAGCAGCCAGGCCAAGCCAGTGAATGTGTACTCCCAAAAGTCATGTCCGGTGATTAGGCGACAGCGGGTAACAGCCTCGGCTTTCTCCAGGTGCCTCGGGATGGGACCCACAGTGACCACAGTTTCCCATGGCTTTTGGGTCACGATAGTATGTTTGTCAATGATTGTGAAAAGGATGCTCTTTGTTCTTCTGAGAGTCAACTGACTTCCAGTTGGGATGATTCGGCTCCCTGCTTGGCTTTTTGATCGGCTCTCTCATTGCCAGGGATTCCAACTTGACTTAGGACCCACTGTAAGGCTACAGTCCAGCCATATGAGATCAGCTCCACAATTTTAGTTTGGCACTGAATTGTGTTAAGGCAGTGAGTTGGTGTATTACTGCTTAAAGCTAAAATTGCAATTTGGTGGCGTTCTTTCCCATGGTCAATGAGCCCTCAAAAAGCCGACAGAACCATCTCACGCCGGCTCCGTTTGTTTCTGGCAGGTATGGGCCGTCATTATATATATGGAGCCACTCATTTGCTGGATATCTTTATTGGATCGTTTCCAGAGCGTAGGATTTTAGCTCTTCAGGAATGGCATCAGCCTTACTTGATGTCATGTTAGTTAGGTTGAGCCGTTTAGATGGAAGGGCAATAGCGACTGTGGAGTAGAACTGTATAGGAGCATGGTGAGTCATTAGTAGCGGAAGTTCGTGTTTCTTCATAAGAAGTTCCGCATGTGAAAGAGGAGAAGTCTGAGTCTCTATGTTGCATATCGTACTCGTTCCAGTACCTGCAATCTACTCTTCTGGCTCTCTCCTAAAATTTGAGAGTGAATTTGTCTCTATGACTATCAAGAGGTTCGATGCCGGTCTGGAGTTGCATTGTTGTAATTGGAGTTGATTTGGCTCCATCGGTTATAATTCTGAGGGCGCTGTTCTGAACGACGTCGTATTTTTCGAGGTTGGTTGTACTTGACAGGGTCCCAACTTCACAACCATAGTCCAAAACTGGACGAACATAGGTTTTATAAACTGTGGATAATCTACAGTATCTAAACTATCACAGCAGAGGTCGCCAAAGTGGTGGTCCGTGAGAAAATTTCGCTGGTCCCCAGAAAAATGTGGAATATACTTACTCATCACGTTAAACTATGTTTTAAAATGCATTAAAACATGATTGGATTCATAACATTTTAACACTTACAAAATCCTATTAGTGGCCCGCGAGATTGAAATTATGAATTTATTAGTCCGTGAAGTCCAAAAGTTTGGCGACCGCTGATCTACGGTATCTAACTTATCTTGAATCGAGGTTTTTTAAAGAACATCATTCCTGAATGACTTTGCTAATCTAACAAATATGCACATTACATTACTGAATATTTTCCGATTAGAATTTAATTAAAGCATTTTAATACAATCCTGCATAATTAAACTGTTGAGAAACTGTTCTGGCAGATGAGATGTACGAGTCATTATCTGGCGAAAAGTAAAATTTCTGCTTCTTTTTATTGCTAAGGATCCTCCTTAGGTTGGCTGTGTTTTATATTGCTATCAATGAACATTTGTTAAGTAATTTTACTTTCAATGGCCTTTTCCTGGGATTTTATTTTGTGTCACATTCTTAGAAAAATGATTATGAATAAATTAAGAGGAAATGTAATAGAAATAAGTAATAAGTGAAGTTGAGAAAATATTCGTTTCTCTTTTGAGTTTCTTTAATTATTTTTAGTGCCAGGCAAAGTGAACAATTTTGTTGCTGTCCATGTGAAACCGAACGTGATAACGCTTCAGTGGACTTTACCAAGTAGTGAACAAAATGGAATTCTTACCGGTTTTGTGATCACTTATTTTGTTAAGGTAAGAGTATAAATTTTTATTTTATTTATAATTTTTTTCCAATCATCCTCAAATTTTAATTTTCATATTGCCTTTTTCTAGTTGATTTGTAAATTTGAATAGAAAGAAAATTTTAAAAAATTCATTAAGTTTTTTTTTAATTTTGTGAAATTAACATGAATGCAAAGCATTTTTACTACTTTTTAGTACCCCTACTGACCATGATCCTATCTTCATATTCTCTGTATAGATTCCTCCTTCCTCTGAAGAAAATACTTTCACAATAGATTTAGGGTACTTACTCTAATCCAGCAGCAACTGTATCGTTTTGGGATATTTAAATGCCAGGCACAGGAACTAGAATTGCAATTTAAACTCCAATAGAGGTATTCCTCTTTTTAACATGGATAAAATCTGAAATCTAAACATAGCCTTCCCTGATTCTCCCACTAGACTCCCTTGACTTCGCTTTCATTAGAAACTCTTTTACATTCTACCCTTTAACTCCATGAATGATCTTTCATCAAATCATATCACTGTTTTTCTTAACTTCAAACAGTATCATATAATCTAAGAAGCAATTTCCACCAATTGGAAGGATTTTAAAAATAATTTATATAAAAATCTCTCTTCAATTTCCATCCTCATCCTCAAAACTAGCTACTTAGCTAAAATCTCCGAGAACACCGAGGTAGTCTTTGAAACACATAATCGTGCCTCCCAGCCAATAGGAAACATCCATCGTAACTTCACACGCCACCATATATAAACAACCTCATAAAACGGAAAAATTACTTTCGCTAGCTGTACAGCCAGACTCTCAGCTCAATTTTTAAAACCTTCTGCAAAAAAGACGAAAACACCATAAAAGAAAAAAATTTAACATAGATTCCTGAAACAATATATTAGAATCTCTTAACACACAAGACCTCTGGGAGGCGCAGAAATTGTTTTCCACCTCTTAAGATATCCGACTACGTTAGGAACCGTGATTTAAAAAAAAAACGCATAAATGGATAATTTTCATATTTAGTGTCACTTAGATTAGAATACATGTATAAAATTGTTTTAAAGATATTTTGACAAAAAAAATTATTTAAGTACAATATTTCAGCAAAAAATTAACTTAGAATAACCTTTCTTCAAAATGTTCTCCTTTTGTGAAAAATGCTTCTATTTTAATAATATTTTGCCTGTATATAGCTCAGACCTCTGTACAGAGGCTCAAGTATAATTTTTGAAAAATTTACATTATTTTCAGAGTTACAAGCAATTGAAATAAGTATCGGCGTTTTTTTTCTTAAAATTTCTCCCCTCTGTTGTCGTAAGACATGGAAAAACCCACTTCTAAGTTGTCTATTTCAAAAATTCTAGTTGAGCTTCTGTACAGAGATCTGAGCTATATACAGGCAAAATATTATTATAATAGAAACATTTTTCACAAAAGGAGAATATTTTAAAAATTTGTCATTCTATGTTCATTTTTTGTCAAAATATTGTACATAAATAATTTTTTATTGTAATACTATTTTTAAAACATTTTTATATACATTTTCTAATCTAAGTGACACTAAATATCCTAAATATTATCCATTTACACGCTTTTGCAAAATCACGGTTCCGAGAATAAAGTCGGATACTTTAAATACGGCACAGGATTAGCCGTCACTGATCTGGCAAAAACTAACCTCTTCTCTCTAATTTCATTAAAAATAATTTTATCTAAAAGGACAGACCTAAAAATAAATATAACAATAATGATGATGTTATTAACACTAATTTTAAGAATTTCCTCTCCACTCCCTCCTTCTCCATCCATCTTGAGTCTGCCTTGTCGGACAAAATTATTGACTATATTAAACATACTAACTCTCAAAAAGCTCTGTGCTAAGACAGAATAACTAATAAAATGCTTAAAAATGTTCCCATCAAGTTAATTCTCATTCTAACCATTCTAATTAACAAAATTCTTAAATTTAATCATTTTCCAGACAGCTGTGAAAGAAGCTATCCATTAACCGGGTAAAAATCCTAAGCTCCAGGGAGCTATAGACCTATCTCTCTCCTTTCAACTCTGAGTAAGATAAGAGACTCTGTGATACCGCCCCCCTTTGGTGACCGCATCTTTGATTGTCAGCGTGAGCTAGAGGTGTAGGGTTTGCAAAAGGAATAGACATTTTTGATTCTTAATATGACTTTATTAAGAATAGAACTTAAATGTCTAACAATTTAGATAATATTAATTAAGCGAGAATCTATAATGAACAAAAACACACAGTAATAGTTCAACCGAATCGCGTAACTTAGACCACTACAATTATTTACTCTGCCTACTCTCACTTCTAATAATATTACAAGTCCCAATATCAAATAATCATTCCTACCTTAATCCAAATTTAGATTCAATCTTATGAAGAAACGTCTGGGTGCGCGTGCAATGGTATGCACCTTGATTTAATGGCTTATTTGCCAGGTAACTTCACGATTGGCTGTCAATTCACACTTGTCTCTTTCACACATACCATTCCCCAAAATTGCCATTTCACTTACTGAAACTTCTTTTATTTAAAAGCTATCTTATTTACATTACTGTTTTACATTTCGCTTCTTGGGTTTTGGTTGGAAAAGGGTTGCCATTAATCTTGGCCCCTAAAGAACCCAGAGGTTATGTTAAAGAAAAAACGCGTGAGCCTGTCACAACTCCATCATCCTTAAAAAACTTTAAAATTTTATCTGGGAAAAGAACATTATTAACCCCAATCAATATGGCTTTACCAATAAATTATCTACTTTACATCGCCTTCTCAGACTAACATAAAATATTTCTGAAGTATTCAATAAAAAGATAAGCTCGGGGGTCGTTTTCCTTGCTATCGAGAAAGCGTTCTCTCGTGTTTGGATGAATGGCCTCGCTTTCAAACTCATAGCATAGGATTTTCCTTCTCCCCTCACTCACCTGGTTTACTCATGTATCCCTAACCGCTCCTTTAAAATCAGAATTAATAAAACTTTCTCTATTTCCCATAATATTTCCGCAGGTGTTCATTGGGCTGTTCAATCTCTACTTTAATGATATTCCAAATTACTCCCTTACTAACATTAACAGATACGGCAGTCCTATCAACATATAGAGATTTAAACTCGTTCACTTTTGCTCTAAATAAACACTTGAAACGTCTCCAAACTTTTTATGATCGATAGAAGTTTAGTATTAATGTTGAAAAATCCTCTGTTGGAATTTTCACTAGGAAAAAAGACTACACCAACACCACTCATGTACAATAAACACATGCCTTGTTCTCAGGAAACTAAGTATCTATAGGAGTTGTTTTTGATTCACACTTAACTTAGAGACAACACATTACTACAAGTTCGCGAGAAACTCCGGAGATTTATGTTTAAACTTTCCCCCTTAATTTCCTGGAATTCACAAAAGTGTTTCTCTATATAGTCGTTATGCGTTCCATAATTGTCTATGCTTGTCTGGTTTGGGGATATGTTACCAATAACAACATTAAAATATTAGAAACTATTCAAAAATTTTTAATTTATATGATCATCAAAGCTACTAGATACATGCTCAATGATGACATACGGAAAGCATTAAAAATTTCACATTCAAAAAACTGCCATTAATTTCCTTAACTCTCTCCCTCAAACTGAAAATGTCAATATGCAAAATCTTCAGAATTATGATACTAATAATAATACCAAAAGAACAAGAATTCTTTTGGATTCCTACAACGAATCTTAACATTAAATCTCTTGCAATAATTTTTATTTTTGCACCATTAGAAAATTTCAGAGTTTAATTCGTATTTTTCTTCGTATTCGTATATTTCGCTTTAATTTCTCTCTTAAATTTTTTCATACCTACTGGACAAGCTCCACCCATATTCCTATAAGTAACTTTAAGCAACCCCTAGGCAGCCAATGAGAGTCAATTTCTTCACCACCTATTGACAACCAGAGAGCAGCCTGTTAGCCCTCTCACCCAAGCTAAAAATGTACGACCAAAATCCGGGGTGGGCATTAAGTCGATCGCGATCGACTAGTAGACCGTTAAGACATTCTGAGGTGACCACCTTCACATAAGACTCGCATACTAAAATAAATATATTTGTTGAACACCAATGCCAGTTAGTCTGGAGTATCGGCTCTTTACAATGCATGCGACTATGTGTAGGCGACACTTGTACCATTATTGGAAGCACACGATGACGCTTAACACATTCTCTGCGACTCTAGAGGGAAAATGCGATCACAGCAATGCCAGCCGTAGAAATGCGTTTTCCCCACACGCCGACTAAAGGGGAAAATAAACATCGACCAGCTCTTCCGTGATAACACGGGATTGGCTACTGAAACATCTCCCCACCGCTCACGCTTCAGCAGGATTGGATTCTTGTATTGATATTGCATCCCGTGATTAAAAACACCCGGCAGCGAACATGTGAAAAACAAACATCAGTTAATGGACGAAGTCAAGTATCCTAATTTGAAAAGGCTGCATTTCATTTAACTTCCTTCTCTTGCATTACCTACCTTCATTTCCAATGATGAATAGAATTAATCATTCCCGTTCCACACTTGGAATCCAGTGCAAGATTACTAATTATATACCGAGATATTCAAGATTGGGGGGGACATTATGTAGGTCTTCTACTGAAACCATAAAATTCTACCAAAATTTGGAACTGTTTTGCTTTTTGAAACTGATAGCATAAAATCCTCGAATCCCGATCTACTTAACAATATGTAATATTAGTATGTATAATATGTAAATTTGGTACGAAAATTACGAATTTACAGAACATAAAACAATTTTGCACTTTGCTACTCCGCAATTTATCAATTTTTATGTATAGCCTATTTTTTATTTGGCTATGAAATGTGCATTTTGTATGAACTACATATTTATCTTATTTTTGAATTGTAAATTTGATGTGATTGCATTTTTTATATGTTTATGTCATTTCAACAAATAGGGTTCACTCTTTCACCAGTATGAAAAGTTCGGTCCATCTGTTGTTGAAGGGGTAATAAAAAATCTTTTACCTGGAAAAACTTATATTTTTGAGGTAATATATTTGTTTTATAAAAATAGGATATTAATTTTGTTTTACATTAGAAATAATTAAATATTTTTGTACTTCTCCGTTTGTGCGAAGCTTGTCAAAAATTCAGAAGCAGAAGTTAGCTGCCAAACGAGCCAAATAACGCTATTTTCATCTTTCGATTTTTCTTTATTTCTCTCGTTTTATTTATTTATTTTTGCTCTTAAACTGTGACTTGTGTAATGAATTAAAAAACAGTGGTGGATATGTTTTTCCCCCTTGAAAAACACTTAGATGCTTATGCCGCCCAAAAACATATTTTTGGTAGTCCTTCCCGATCTTTTCACTCGATCTTGTATAATTCAAGAAAATATAGTGAATGGCAGTTTTCAAATGATCGGAAAGCATAAGGGGCAGGAAGTCAAAAATGCCAGTTATGCACATTTCATTGTCAGTTCTAATTTCATTGACCCTGACGTTTGATGTCATATCCAGAAGGTGGTGCGATGCAAAAGGAAATAAACGACCTCGGGGCATTACTTGTCACCATTTAGAGAACTTTTGGGTGTAATTTATGTGGCATCACTTCTATCCAGAAACTTAAATGCAGAAACTTTTTTAGATGTCTTGAGTCATTAGGCCTCTTGGCAAAAGTAGGCCCCAAAAGCAACGCTTTTAGTTAGTATATAACATAAGTTGTCAAAAGTCGTTTACTAGTACAAACAAACCCGTTGCAAAAATCTGTGCTTGATTCGCAATCTCGCAAACCAACTGGACTCAATACCAGTTTTCCTACTCAATGAATAATGATGGTAAGCCCAGACATGGACATGACATTCTGAAGAACTCTTGCCACAATTGGCATCAATTCGAATAACAAATTTTCGGAGAATGTGTCCTGACATAACATTTAACGATTAAAATTCTATGGATCATGATCTTATTAAGGCAGAATCGTGAACCCCAAGTTGGCCTATGTTTTAAAACGTCCCTGCTGAAAATGTTTTGAGCAATTCTGAAAGATATTCGTAACTTGATACTGCTTTTTTGGACAATATTTGGTCTTTTTTAGTGTTACTTTATATGTATAAGACTGAATTTTTCAATCTCATTACTTTCTCCCACATTTTGCCTTTTGAACTAATCTTATTTCATATTCTTAGCGAATTTATTGGCATCGCACCAACGGAAAGTACAATATTTGTTGTAGAATAAATACCTGAATTTCTAACTTATATATATATATATATATATATATATATATATATATTTATAAACCCACAACTTTTTTTTGATTATAATATTATGTGCTTTTATTTTAAGTAATATCATATATGTATTAATTATATTTTAAATTTAATTTTTACCTAAATCTTTTAAATATCTCAATCTTACATTTACTTGAATATAGAGCATGTTCTAATAATTAATTTTTTCTAAGTAGTACAGTTAGTTGAACTAAAAATTGGAAACATAAACAATAATTTAATTTTCACTCATGTTCTTGTGATGTATTCTATATAGGGGTAGAGGACTGAACTTAACCAACCCCAATCGTTACATTATTTTGCATCAACTTCACTTCTATCTTTATCACCCAAACGCAGGTGAACAAATTGACTTCCCCCCACTCCATCTTTTTACCCTGTCACCCTTCTGCTAACATTTGGAATAACCCAGAGAGGCGGAATGCACCCTATAACAGCGACCCTCATAGCATAACAGTTAATTTTCTATGCCGTCAGGAACGTGTCATTTGGGAAGGGGTGGCTAAGATATATCTATACAATCTGTAGACCGTTGGAATGTTGGCGTAGTTATACATCAGGGCAGGGAAACAGCCGGTAAATTGTCTTTTAGATTTATGGCACAGCAGTTATAGCGAGGAAGCGCGTCTGTGTAGAAAGCGACAGCTATTACTCCAGTTAAGGTTGTGGTTCTTGCGGCACAAAGATGGTTTCGACAATAGCACTCATGCGAGAGATACCAGATTTACATTTGAATTGGAAATAGAGATTATGGTAAAAGAGTAATGTACAGATGGTAATGTGGTTGTGGGGGATATTTAAAATAGTAATTTTGAACTCGATGTAGCATCGGTTCTTCTTCCGCTATTTTAACTATTAGAGAATTTTTAAAGGGATATTTAGTCAGCAATTAAATATTAAGACTGTTATAATAGTTATCAATTATCAAACAGATTGAACAGCAGAACAAAGACAGAAATATTTTTCTGACACAATTTAAATTCACTCAAAGAGTTACTCTAGATCTGTGCTACCCAAATTTTTAAACACCGCGGCTCGGTCAACGTTTGATAATTTTACCGAGGCCCGCTGAGAAGCGTAGACGTTGATTGTGTACATTTTAAATTGTTTTGACTTAATAATTTTAATTTAATTGTATTTAAATAGACCTTCAGAATAAAATACTACATAAAAAAAACACGAGAAAAATACGCCACAATAAATAAAATGGAAATAATTTAATGTTCTTTGGGCGGCCCGGTACCGGCCCTGGTGTTGGGGACCACTGTTCTAGATGCTTCAAGGACGTTAAGGCTGAAAATTCCCTATATTTGATCTAGTCACTGAATAAAACAATTTAAAGTAACGAAGAACTAAATACAAAAATGAATTCCAAGCTGATATTTCTAACATAAACTTACTTCCAAAAAAATCAATCAAAAAATTTCTTTTTATTTTTTATTTGTTTTTAAAGTAAAATAGTTTTATTTCTAATGGATTTATATTGTACGAAAGATATAACAGTGATCAATATTAGCTATCTTTTCCGATGTATCTATATTGTTTCTTCATTTGGAGGTGGAATATATATTTAAAACAGAAATACACATTTAAGCTTAAAACGATTTTACAAACACATATTCAAATGATTCACGAGAGATTTCTTGTATCTAACACTTCCAAACCAATGGTTGTCATGGTAACCCATAACAACTATTGCTTTGTAACTAAGAGATATAAAATTACATTTACAGTACAATATTTGGTGAACTATTAGAATGTCTTCAAAATGTTTTAACTGATTGCAAACAGGAGATTTTTCTATTTCTATCTTTACATGAAAATCTTGATTTCATATGAATTTTACATAAATTGAAAATGCGCAGTCAGAATTTCTTTATGCAGCTGTAACATCAAGTGACAATATAAGTATGAACTGAAACAAAAAAATCGTTGCAAATACTTTGAAAAAATTATTTATGGAGATATTTTCGTATTATCCACCAGTCTGATCTATTAGTGAGAGAGTGTTCAATAACGTCGCAGTATAAATCAACACGAGAGCTATTGGCGACGTACCTTTTCATTTTGAGCCTCGATCAAGTGACGAGGACGACACTTGGGCTGACACCTCTTCCCCAAAACTACCACAACACTTCAACGGGAGGACTTTGAGCCTCGACAAATATAGCCTCTATCATCCCCTTCACACCGCGGGTAATGAGTGGCACGAAGCCCAGAACTCAGAAGTTCGTGACCGTGACCATGACCACTAGGCTACGGTGACCATCCAGCCTGATATATACAAAATTGAGAATAAGTTTGAAAGAAAACTACATTACAGTAGAACGTCGTTTATCCGAACCAATTGAGATCAGATACAGTTCAGATACGCGATTATTCGGATAACCGAAAACCGAATGCGATCCATGCAGTATATGAAACCGGACACTATGCGAATATTGAAAACCATCACATGTGGGAAACGTGCTTGGAGAAAAAGCAAAATAGGTGCAAAATGTCGCAACTTTACCTTTATTGTGGAAAATAATCACTTATTTTTCGTTGTACCATTGTACACCTTTGCTTTTTAGCTGCAAGGTCTCGGATTCTATTGAGCAGCAGTAGCTGAGTAGGACAGCACTATGATTGTTGTTCGTACCACTCCACAGCTGTCTCTAATGCGAAAACGCGTCAGCATTTGATGGACCCTTGCTACTTTCGTTGTTTCTGTTGTTGTTCTCGTCTTCATCCGCTTCATCGTCGACAGGATGGGATTCTTCTTCCACATAAGTCACAATCTCGTCATCGTTTAGCATTTGAAATCCAGTCTTCTGCATTGCATGCCATCCAGGTTTCTACATCTTCTCTATCGCATTCTTGAAAACCTGGGATTGATTAGACAAAGGTGGTATTCTCCTCCTCGTGGCCGTCATATAAGTCTTTTTCACCTGCTAAATCTGGCCACAGCTTATTCCATGCATTTTCATTTACAGTACATGTAGTTGACAAAAAAACTGGTCCGGATATTTGACGCTACGGATAATAAACGTTCGGATAAACAACGTTCTACTGTACATCAATTCTCTGCTTGTCCAAAAGCTAATGTGTTTAGGGTATTTTTTATAATTCATCATCTTTTAATTATAGGGCAAAATATTTTTCAAAAAAAATAATGAGAACTGGCATAGTTCTCAGATTATAAGTCTTATCAATTTTACAGCTCTGGAGTTGAAATATTACTATTTTCTCCTAAAAGGGACTTGATTGATTAATTATTTAATCCAAATAGTATGTAATCTAAATTCTATTTTTTCACTCGCTTGTAAAGATAACTTTTGTTAAATCAAACTTTTTTCACCGTGTACAATATACCATGTTTATCCGAATCTAAGTCGCACTTTTTTCCTATGTTAATGCTTTAGAAAATCGAGCGCTGCTTAGAACCGATTTCGAAAAAATTTGTTGGGTGTGGAAAATTAAACATGCAGGAGCAATAACAGGTATATATACGTATTTAAAAGTTTTTAATATAGGTAAAATAAATAAGTTATTCACTTCTTATTAGTTCTTTCAAATTTTTTCTAATGTGGCAAATATTGCATATCGAAAACTTTTACACTATTTTTTATTTATTCACAAAAAAAAATGCGTTGAGAATTTTGGGTGCGGATTAGAAACGATGGTGGCTTAGATTCGAATTAATACGGTACGTATAAATTTAACTTCATTCCTAGCTGAACGGTGAATTCCACACGAAATACATTGCACGATGCTAGTTTTTAAATAATTTTTAATTCCGTTGGAGAAGGCCTTCGCAATAATTATTTTTTCAATTACTACTATTAGCTCACACTCTCTATATATTTATTTATCTTGGTGGAATTTTCAATCGTTAATAAAATACATTTTAATGCGCTCAATTGAGCTGAAATTTTATATACATGATTATTTTGGATGACAATACAGTAATTTAATTATAATTCATAAAAATTAATTGATTCAAACTAATTATTTAAAGAATTACAAATACAGCCACGTTGGTATCATTTTTGGCGACTTGTGCCATAACTTGAAAAAGTTTTTTCCTCACATTTTAAAGCGCTCATTTGAGCTGAAATTTTCTATACACTATTGTTTTGGGTAAAAATACGATAATTTAATTATAATTAATTGACTGAAACTAATTATTTAAAGAATTACAGATACAGCCACTTTGGTTTCATTTTTAGTGACTTGGGTCAAAACCTTAAAAGATTTTTTTTTTCTCACGTGTTAAAGCAGTTGAACTAAAATTTTATATACACGATTATTTCGGATGACAATACGATACTTTAATGATAATTAATAAAAATTAATCACCAATTAATGTTGTGATTCTGTCATATGTATATATATATTTATATTAATTTAATAAAAAGTAGCTAAAATAAATATTTTTCTTTGTTGATCTAAGTAGGAATTGACTTAAATTTTTTATATTACTTGTTCATTACTTTTTTGAAAGATAAAATAACTGAAAATCTTTATGGGATAAAAAATACGGTTGAAATAGTTAAAATAACCGGAATTTAAAGAAATATAATTAAAATTAATATTACTCTAAGCGATCTATTTCAACGGGAAAAAAATTTAACATTTAAGAAAAATCTGAAAAGTCCATAATACTTATCAATATTGTCTAAATTCAAACTAAGGAAATAATTTTTAGATTTAGATGAAGTGGTACACATAATACATAAAACGCTTATCTGTGTGGGTACATTTTCATTACTACTACAATCATTTTATGCCGTAATATAAATCTGAAACTTACAGAACGTGGGAATAAAATCTCATTTCTTCTACTCTCTCACCTAAAAGAGGTTATCTAGTACCAACTAAAAACCAGGGCAAGAGAAAAAAAAATTACGGGGAGGGAGGATTTTTCAAACATAGAAAGAATAAAAGGAAAAAAACCAATCTCGGAAACTCTTTTGAACAGTTATTGGGGAAGAGGGAGAAAAAGTTCTTTTAAAACAACTAAGCTTTTAAAAAAATATTCTTTTTCCATCTGTAGTGTTGGTTCGATGACGTCACAAGCATCCGCTCAGAGTATCGTATTTCAGGAGTGCACGTGTAATGTGGAGAGTCCCTGGGTACGAGATTAATGGAAAACTCGGTTAGTTGGAGTTGTTTCCTCCCTACTAAGATTTTCGATTTTTTTTTTCCCCTTCTATGTTTTGATATGGCGGGCAGTAAATTGAAACCTTCTGTGAAAGAAAAAAAATTAAACAATTTTATTTACACACAACTATTTTTTTTCCCTTTTCTTTTCAGACTTTTAAACAGTGCAAGACAAATTAGATTTCTTTTGTCAGACAGGAGAAACGGAACAATGTTACATATTTCGGACGGAATTATTTCCGCTTATTTTTATTCGAAGCACATAAGGGTAACGGAAAAGACAAACTAAATGAATCCAAGTAGTATTAGATAAAATTCTGGAATAATAATAAAAATTTCTAAATTCTGTAAAGTTTCTTAAATTACCTTATTTTTTTTCTTTATTTTGTGGTTTCAAAAATTTAACCTTTTTGGTCAATTGTTTTCATAAAAAGCGCCTGCATGGATATTTTAAGGCACTGGCAACTAGGTCCAAGGTCTCGACCTCAAAGGGAACTCGTTTTGCTCTCGACAGGGCCTCAATGAAATCCTGTGATCCTAATAACTATAATCCTCATATGTTATTCCTGGATATATTCTCAGAAAAACTGTATACCAATTGGCAACAGTGGCCATCACAGACCGTCATTTAGTTGAAAGGCGGCAATCAGCCAGGGACGTCTTAAAACTCCTTGAAGCCCTGGGCCCTGATTCATAAGGCACTGGGTCCATACACAAATGTAGGCCCCACCTATAACCCTTAGAAGTAGACAGTACAGAGCAGGGATGGCGAACCAATGGCATGTGACGCAATATTTTGGGCACGCCACCGATCAAAAAGGTTTGCATTTTAGTTCAAAATAACAAAGTTCACTATGAAGTATACGAACAAACGTGAGTGATCGGTCGTGGTGCGCCACGGCGGCAGAACACTCGTTTGTTATTGTCTTACAATCCAAACATCCGTTATTTGTCATCCTAATTTGCAACAACAAAAGTTACACTATTGTTACTTTAATTTGAATTACACTAACTAAAACATTTACAACAATACAGTGCAAAATGTATTTTTACGCAGTAAATAAAGAGTTTTTAGTTGTTAGTATATTAGTTTTATAATTTTCGCAATAATCACAAGTCAAAACTATTTGTGACGGCACATCTATACCTCATTAAACATTTCTTCAGAAAATATGGCACGTTAATCTATAAAGTTTCGCCACCCCTGACCGAGGCCCTAGTGAAAAAGCAGGCCCAATCTGGTACCCTTTAAAGTGGACAGTATATAGCATACTTTGTCCAATACTAGTACAGAAGTTAACCTGTAACAAATAAAACTGCATGATTCACAATCTCATAAACTTAGGCAGCAAACCCGCTCGACTGTGACTAGATTAAGTAAGTAATGATTTAGCGTAGTGGAAGACCTAGGCCTAGACATCGACGATGGTTACATATTAATGTAATTTTGCAATGGTGTATAGTTCGAAATTTACAGTTTTTCATAGAATATTTCCCGGCACAACGTTTGACGATTAAATTATCGGGATTATGATCTCATTGAGACTGAGTCGAGAACGACACGAGGCCTCCACACAGGCCTAGGCCCTGGCCCAGTCGTTCATGTCTTAAGACGTCCTTTCCCAGGGTTTTAAAACGTCACTCAGCGGATGGTTTGAAAAAGTATGTGACGGATCTATTCGCGATCCTTCCACTAATCCTCTTGGGAAATCTTTGGGCTATCAATTCGCGTTATTCACAACCAACCTTTCAGAAGAAGAAAATCGTGATATGCAAATTAAGTTTACTATGTATAGTCGAAGTTTTTCGCTAGAAGAGACAGTAGGAGAGGAGATAAACCAGAAATCAGGTGAGATCGTTACTGACAGGTATCATTATTGAATTATTCTGAATAATACTTATTAAGAGAAAGCTTTAAAGAGACGATTGTTCGCTGAAATTAAACTGATATTAGATTAAATCGAATGAAAGATTAGATCCTTTATAAAGTAAGGATCGAGTTGATAGTCTCCTAATCTTTCATGTATTATCATCGTTGTTCCACTTTCGCGGTTAGCACCGAGACACTTTCTAAGTATTATTAATTAAATTTGTGTCGTTTTATTGTGTGATCAATTAATAAGTTTGATTGGATCATGGCGAGTGTTTCTCCCCTACCTCCCACATATCTAAGTGCCCAAGAAAGAGGTGAAAACCTCTCAAAAGCACACATTAAATTATATTATTCACAGTAATTATAAAATTAGACACAAAGCAACAGTATTTTCAGCTTAAAAACCAATCAAAAGAACAAACTAGGCAAATTATTTTACCTAATACATACACGCACAATACATACAAATTTCATACCATACAATTCACAAAACTTCTTTTATTTGCACATGTGACCTTTCTCGGAAAAAAATCTCTGGATTCAGCAAACTTACCGCAATTTACCCAAGCTATTTTCTAAAAATACTCATTCAGGCATTTTAATCTTTTTCTAAATTCTCGATCACATTCTATTTTCCATTTCATTAAAGAGATAAAAAAAAAATGCTTTTAAAACACCAGAATAACAACACAAAATTCTCCACGTTTTCATCTTCCAAACAGAAAGCCATACCAATTTGTATGCCTCGCCAAGGTGTTTTTTACAACAATTTCGTGGGGAGAAAACCTCGAAAAAGATATCATCTATGCAAGAATTCCAAAGGCAATAACGAAAAATTCTTGCTCAGTCATCTGGATATTTTCCGGTCGCAAACATAACGACGAGTGTGCTGAGCTGGACACAAGCCAGCCACTCTATTACCTTGCCTCACCACCGCAAAAAAACAAAAAAACGAAAGAAAAAAAAAAGTCTAGTGGCGAAAGATAAAAAACCGCTAATTACGCATTTTATTTTTCTACTCCATCAAAACTTTTTCAAACAGTGGCTGATTTTGCTGGCCAAAGTCATGAGCGAGCGGAGATAGCTTAATTGAAGGCAGATGTTTACGTTCATTCAGTGTCATTAACTATCTTGAGTTCCTATGACACAGAGAGTTAGCTTCGGATAATCGATTGAACAACGAGAAATAATCTCCTTCACAGTGATCTGTATCACATCCACCATTTATTTATCACTTAGTAATGATATCGATAATGTCTTGGAGAACACTGGCTCTTCAATTTTTAATTCTTTGCATTCTTTCATGATTTCGGGTCTAATGTGTCTCCCATGATTTTAAATCTAATGTGGTCCCTTCGATTATAAATTATTTATCAGTAATGACGCTGATAACGTGTTATATAAAAGAATGGTCCGAATTCTTATTTCATTGCATCTCTTGATCATGATTTTAGGTCTAATTAATCTCTCGATCATGATTTATTTATCATTTGGCAATGGGGTAGTGGTTGATGACATGTTGTGACGTTTTCCCACCACACAGCTGAAAATCAGCTTCTTTTTGTGGATAAGATAACCACGTTTCTATGAACACCTGCACCCTCAAAATACTGCGAGGTCTTGTCTTTGGTCATCGCCCCGGCAACCTTTGACACCGCGGGGAACCCCTACTCCACCCACGAACCGGATGTAACTCGAGGATAGAAGGCCGACCGTTACCATCCAGAGAACCTAGAGAGAACAGAGAGAGAGAGAGAAGACGGTTTGAAAACTTTACCGAGAACGGATGCAATCTCCTCCCTCAAAACAGAATTTGAACTCTAATGATCTAAACCACATATTTTTAATAGCGTCAATGTATATACTGTAATTGATAGCTGCGACGTAAATAAACCAAATATTTAATTAATAAATATCATGCTACCATTATTTTTCTCAAACGTCACAAAGTGTTATATAAAACAGTGGTTCTCAAATCTTTATATCATTGAATCCCTTGATCATGACCTCTCGATCACGAGGTATTTATTCATTTGGCAATGACAATGATGTACAGGGTGTCCCAGGATTATTGGGGCACTTAAAGGGGAGGCAGGGGACATCACAGGGACTTAAATTGGCATAGCAACCGATGGTTGGAAACATCTTCATTCGGCACTAGGTGGCGTTGTTCACAAGAGCACTGGAGGAAACAGACGTGCATTACCGCAATCACTAGAGCTGTCAGCACCCGCACAGGAGTATGGAATATTTTAGGAACACCAAGCTGGCTTATAAATTATAACAGTATATAAAGAATTACAAAAAAGTAATGAAACATCTTATTTATTTAAATCCCAAAAAAGTGTAAATATCATTCTTCAGTCTGTGGTACAGTAACAAATTTTTAAAATGTGATCTTAAAAAACGTAACGCGTCAATTGCACCGTCATTAAGCCTGAAACGTAATTTTGTGCAATAATTTCATCCAAATTATCTTTTTTTTTCTTCAAAATAATCTAAAATCTCTGATTGGTTGGGCTTAGAAACTGTGCTGAAATTTGTATCGTCATTGAAATTAGATTCTTTCCTCTTTAACAAATTTGTATCATGTTTCGTTTTTAAACGTGTATGGAGCCTGCTTGTACTTCCTCCATTCAATTTAATAACTGTTGAACATGTTTTACATTGTGCCACTATATTCTTTTCATCATATAAATAATGAAACCAAACCCAAGTATTATCAACTGATGTTTTTTGTTCTTTAAAGTTATTCTTATTGATTATTATGGGTTATTATTCATGAGTATATATATATATATATATAACGGATCTGAAAAATGTTTTGAACCCTAAAGTATGATATGCAAATACAGTGTGAATAACAAACTCACCAATTTAAAAAATATCGAAATATTGCGCACTTTCTTCACAACTACAATCTTGTTTTCACAGATATGAATATCAGACTACGAATCCAGAGTGTGTGTGCAGTACCGCTCTGAGCTGAAATAGGATAGTTTTAGCCCATCTTCTTGTATGATTCACATATTTTATCACTTCTTTTGATTGTACGATGCAACTTAATATCACTTAATTAATTAGTTTCACCCGTTAGGAAGACATAAAAACAAAAACGCATACTATTTTGCTATGTTGAGGATCCCTAAACGTGTGGAGACAATTTTAAAAAATTTCCAGTAAATACCGAAAACACGGTATTTAAACTTTGAATACCGGTATTACAAAATCGCACAAATGGCTCAAAATACTGGTATGCCGGTATACCGGTATTGCAATCCCTAGTCAGATGATATAACGCATGCATCACTAGAAATGGTGGAAACTTTGAGCATCTTCTGTGGTATTTTCACATATCATCTACCACAACACATAATATCTTTGACCAATAAATATTTCAGATGATTTCATTTTTGTGTTTCATCCTTTCTTGTACCTGCCACCCTGATTGCCCATGATGTTTCCGATCATGGGTTGCTATGTAAATCTGAATCCTTGGGATGTCTCTCCTAACTCCCCATAAAGTTTGTCCCAATAATCCTGGGACGCCCTGTGTATAAGAAAAGTCCTCTATCTCATTATACTCTTGGATAATGCTTTATTTTCTCAAACTCAGTGGCCCATCAGGGTCAAGGCCTACTGTGCCCATCCCAGTATAAATTACCATTGGGCGCTGAAGTGCATGAGCAGATGCCTCGATCAGGTGGTCAGTGTTTTAGTCCCCAAGCAAGCTTGTTACTCATTTATCGACCCACTGAAGGGATAAAAGGCTGAGTCGACCTTGCCCAGCTCGAGGATAGAACCCCGAACCTGTGGGGTGGAAGCGCGATACGCTACCACTCGGCCTCAATGTTTTACTCATTATTTAAAAATGGCATCGATAAAATGGTACATAAAATAAGGCCCTCATATTTCTCTTTGTACCTCTTGATCATTATTTTAAGGGCCTTGGGTAGCCTAGTGGTTAGAGCATCGGACTCCAGACCGGAAGGCTTGGGTTCGATCCCCGATGCCACCAAATACCCTCCGAGAACACACGGAGTACGTGCTCGTTAAATCAGTGGGTCCGAAAGTCTTGTGGGCTGAATCACGAGTGCAGGGGACTGGAGAATATTTCCCTCCCCTTCAGTCCCTTGCCAAAATTGTTGAGGTGGAGATAGGTGGCGTCGCCATCTATCGTCCCTTCGGGGAATTTCGTCGAGCTAATTCGTACTGTCACCTGTATGGTGCTCAAGGCCAACGACAAGCGTACTTCTAGTCCCTTGCCACGATGTATTTCGTGGGCCTCGTTCTGACTACGTCAGACAGGTGGCATTGGCCGCAATAACGTGATTTTAAGTCTAATGTAACCCTTGACCATTATTTTGTCAAACGTATTTCCCGATTATGATTTATTTATCACTTAGTAATGGCACGGGCACCGTGTTACATAGAAAATTGCTCATTAAATTTTAATTACACTGTGCTTGGCCATAAATTTAGGTCTAATGTATCCCTTGCCCATGATTTTAGATTAAACGCTTGTCCCTCCATCACTCTCACCAGCTTTGAAAATAAGATGGCCTCACTAAGCGGTTCGTGAACGTTCAAAACAATTTACTTTCTATCAATGTTCCCAAGGAATTTTTTTTAGTACTTTTCTAGTACTACTAAATTGAACCCCACCATTTGCTGAAATAAAACAAATTGAAATTTAAAAAAGAACCTTAAATTTAGATTGGTTTATAAAAATTTTAATCCCTTAAAAATTATACAAATTGCATCGAGCCTTCATATTTGAACAACCGTCGCAAGGTTTATACACAAGAAAAGCGACTCACTCAGTCGCTAATCATGTGATCTTCGAAACTACTAAACAAACTGGCTATAAATTTAGAAGGCATGTTTCTTTTGTTGAATAGAAATCCGTTTAAGATCGGGTTTTACGGAAATCGAAGACCGAAAAAAAAGGGAAGGATTGGGGGCGTATTGGATAAAATATTTCTATTTTGAACTAATAGACCAACAAACTTAAAATCTGGCAGGCATGTTTCTTTTCTTGATAACAGATCAGAAAATGTTTTGGCAAATCGACTCCCCATGGGGGAAGTGTGGAGGGGAGTAAAAGGTAAATATACTTCCATTGGAGAAATTTAAGTCCGGCGAGATCTAAAAGCATGTTTTTAAAAACAATTTCAACTTTAATGTTAGGATTTAGGTACCAATAATTTAAAAACAAAAATGAACAATCATTATGAAATACCCTTGGAAGCGGGTGGGGAATAGCTAGCAGAAAAATGAAAAAACGTCGAAATAACGTAACAAAAATTGCACTGAATAAGCTTTGTGAATTCATTTTTTAACTTTCACAGAATGTTTAAATGAAGAAATGAATACGAGTAAAAACATAAAAGCCTTCTTTTTTTAAAAAAAAAACTAACAGTTGCACTTTTCGAACTTAACACGCGCACACGAAAATTTTATCAGTCAATAATCAACGCAAGTGGCTCATATAAACAAGAAACAAAAAATTTAAAATTGTGAAGAATATTGATGTGTGATCAACATTCGCGTGAAATGTCTAAAAATGCACAGACAATAGAAGAAAACTAACTAGAACATCAACATCTTTTACCCAAGCAATGTTTAAAATGCACAAACCCATTTAACGAATTCAGAATATATTCCCCATATATGTAGCATCTTTTTTTCTTTTCTTCTCCCCTCAAAAAGATCTTTATTCAAAGTTGTTTGTTCGTTTTCTCTGCTATTCAGCAAGCTCGTGAAATTAAACCGCGCACGCGTAGGAAATGAACTAGCGTGCCGCATTCAAAAGAGAGGGGAAAAGGCGAAAAAGAACGGAAGAGAGGGAAAAAAGAAGGAAACAAAGTAGGAAACGGGGAAAGCCTGGGGAAAAAAAATGACAGATCGCACCGAAGCATGCTCTCATCGATCATTCAAAGGGCGGTCAAGGTTTCACACTCACAGTTCTTGTTCAAACGTTGTCTTGGCTAAGCGAGCAGAACTAAACTAACAATTTCTTTCGTCGCAAAATTCGAATTTAAGTGTTAAGACACTTGAAGAGTAATTTCTCAAATTTGTTTTTAAAAAAAGAAATGCTTCAGCGTTTACATAAATAATCAAAAAAGAGTAACCCAGTGTTTCTTTTATTTTCTCATAAACAATTTATAGATTTTACCATTGGTATATGGCTTTTGTGATGTATAATTGGAAATTTAATCGATTCTTCTAGTCTAAGCGATTTATGAAATACCTAAGAATATATATAGATAAATAAAGATATATATGTCGCAGGAAAATGGATGAAATTAGGAATTTCATCAAATCCCTAAGGGAAGATGATCACTTGACGTTAGATGTTAAAATAATGTCTCTTCAAGGTCATTTTTCTGATAAAGGTAAGGGATTTGAACGAATCCCTGAGCTGTATCAGTGAAATGATGAAATAATATTGTCAAGAGTTTAAAAGTGTTTATTTAACAAATAGGGTGAGTTATTAAACGTAGAAGGAAGTAATACAACAATAGTCAATGAAATACAAATTATTTATTCGAAACTAATTAACAAATAATTAGAAAATTAGGCTGGTAATCAATTCCTATGTTAATCCTGTGGTATCATTTTATTAAAGATATGGGGTTGATATTCAGGGGATCGATAGTACTACCTCTGTATGGTTAGGATATACAAGAACTCGACCCCCCCAGGTGTCTTCTTCCCCCCTGGACAGCATTTTGCCAATGCAAATCCTGACTAGTTCATTTCACTGAAACAGTTCAAGGATTTGATAAAATCAAGTACTTTCAACGGGAAAATGACCTTGAAAAGAGACGTTATTTTAACAACTCCCGTCAATTGATCATATCCCTTAAGGATTTGATGAAATTCCTAACTTGGTCATTTCCCTGCGACATATATAAAGGGAGTAAAAAGATAATTTTTTCCCCTCGAATTCGGAGTAGTATGTATGTAGTTCTAAAAATAACTTTTCAAGATAATTAATAGATTCATATTTTCTCCTGGGTTCAAGTGAGTCGAAACTTCTAATTCGGATTGAAGAAATCAGATTGGTTAACTATATATCAGGGTGGATAGGGCGACTTAAAGAAAAAGAATATATTTTTAATCGGAACCTACCTATACGGGAAAAGATGTCCAGTCGTATGCAGATTATGAGAAAAGTAATTAAAAATAATAATTTCAAAATTTATATTGGTAAAATTATAAATTTTCGAAAAAAAGACTTATTTTGGGTTCGATGATTCAAGACTCAAAATATAATTATTTTTCTACAGTATATATGCCGCAGGGAAACGGCGAAATTAGGAATTTCATCAAATCCCTAAGGGAGATGACCAATTGACGGGATATGTTAAAATAACATCTCTTCAAGGTCATTTCCCTGATGAAAGTAAGTGATTTCATCGAATCCCTGAACTGTTTCAGTGAAATGAAATAAACTAGTCAAGATTTGCATTGGCAAAATGCTATACGGGGGGGAGAAGACACCTGGGGTCGAAAGTCCTTGCTTCCTAGCCATCAGGGTACTATCAATCCCCTAAATATCAACCCCATACCTTTAAAAAAAATGGCACCATAGGATTAACATAGGGATTGATTATCAGCATAATTTTCTAATTATTTATTAATTAGTTTCGAATAAATGATTCGTATTTCATTGACTATTGTTGTATTACTTACTTCTACGTTTAATAATGCATCATATTTGTTAAATAAACACTTTTAAGGTATCCGACTACGTTCGGAACCGAGATTTTGAAAAAGCGTATAAATGGATAATTTTCATGATATTTAGTGTCACCTAGATTAGAATACATGTATAAAAGCGTTTTAAGGACATTTTGACAAAAAAAATTATATAAATACAATATTTTTGCAAAAAATTAACTTAGAATAATCTTTCTTCAAAATGTTCTCCTTTTGAGAAAAATGCTTCTTTTATAGTAATATTTTGCCTATATATAGCTCAGGCCTCTCTATAGAGGCTCAACTAGAATTTTTGAAAATATATTTAAATTAGAATTTGGGTTTATCCATATTTTAGACAACAGAGGGTGAAATTTTAAGAAAAAAAAACCAATAATTATTTCAATTGGTGGTAATTGAAAATAATGTGAATTTTCAAAGAATTCTAGTTGAGCCTCGTAGAGAGGTCTGAGCTATATACAGGCAAAATTTTATTTTAATAGAAGCATTTTTCACAAAGGAGGACATTTTGAAAAAAGATATTTTAAATTAATTTTCCAAAATATAACTTAAATAAAATTTTTTGTCAAATGGCAAAACAATTTATACATGGATTTCTAAAAAGTGACACTAAATATCTAAAATTATCCTTAGCTTTTGCAAATCAGTTTCAACGTAGTCGGATCATAAACTCTTGACAATATTTTTCATCTTTTTCTGAACAGCAGGTTCCTTCAAATCCTTACTTTTATCGGGAAATGACTTAGAAGAAAAAGTTATTTTAATATCTGCAAAAGGATCATCTCCCTTAGGGATTTGAGGAGATTTCTGATTTCATCATTTTCCTGCGACATATATAACCAATAACGATGATTATCTATAAATAAGTACTGAGTGGAGTGAACAGTACAATGTACATTGCAATATAATATAACCCCAGCTCTTTCTCCGCGCCATCGAATCAATCCGTGCGATCGAAGTTTTTCTGTCTTCCGTTTTATTTTGCCACTGTAATTTCCATCTCGAAAGCAGGTTTTGTAAGAATATTTTTAAAGCTGAAGAATCTGTTCAATGCATATCAGATGTTTTATTTCTCGTAACTGTTTTGTTGGTGTTTGTCCCATCGCAGTAAATGTCGAAAAGTACAGTAAAGACCTGTTTTAATTTTAAAAAATTACTTTGGCATTTGTTGACATTTTATTAGAAAAAAAAGCTCAAATATCTAAACTTCATTTCCCTTGTGGCAACATTAAAAAGTATTTTTTTTTAATATTATTTTTTTCATCTTTATACCAGAAAATAATCGGCTGGGTGGTGTAGTTCAGTGCTCCGCAACCTTTTTATCGCCGCGGACCGGTCAACATTTGTTAATTTTACCACGACTCACTGAGGGTTTATATTTTAGACTGTTTTGATTTAATAATTTTAATTTAATTGTATTTAATCGTGACTTCTGAATAAAATATAGCTACACCACAAAAAATGAATATAAAGTGATTTAACAAGGAATATTAAGAGATTTTCATAAAAAGTAGCCCAAACCTAAGAAAAACGTACCACAGTAAATAAAAGAGAAATAATTTAATGTTTCCTGTGCGGACCGGTAGAATTTGATCCACGGACCGGGGGTTGCGGAACACTGGTGTAGTTGGTATGTCACTGGCCTCGTACTCCCAAGTTTGAGGGTAGAGTCCCCAGCCTAAGTCGGTGGATTTTCATGATGCATTAATTGATTGATTGATTGAATATTAACATCGCACTGTTCAGCTACACGAGGGCTTTTGGCGACGGACCACGTAATTTTGAACCATGGTCAAGTGACGTGGAGACACCTGAGCTGGCACCCCTCTCCTAACTACACCACACCAACGGGAGGACGCTTCAGCTCTTGACAGATTTAACGTGCATCGCTGCCTACACGGCGGGTCTTTAGTGGTACTGGGCTCGAACTCGTGACAAGGCAAGCCACGGTCCGATACCTATACCACTCGGCTACCGCGGCCACTTTTCATGATGCAGAAAATCGACGGCGTTCATGTTGTATTATGCAGCATGTAAAAGATCCCTACAGCGCTTTCGGTGCTCTCAGAAAAATTAAATTCCTAGTTTCATTTCGCATCGTCAGAGCTCAGGTGCCTCCCTCTAGGGAGGAAATTGGTGTTAAAATTACATTGCGATGATTACTATTTCATCTATACGGTGCCGCACATTAAAGTGATATCAACTCCCGGGGAATGCACTAGGTCTGCAACGCTAAATACTAATTCTCAACCCCATTGGTAACAAAAAAAAATTCCAGAGAGTATCTTTTCCGCATAGGTAGGTTTTGAAATACAGAAAGAAAAAAAAATTCGCAGCACACTATTATATGTAAATGTTTATCTGTATATAATGCTGGAAATATTCTCTTCATTTCTTTTCAATTTACTTAATGCTTCATACCGATTTAAAATATTCTTTCAAGTCAAAATTAAGTTATAAAGAACAAAACACAGGAAAGTGTTTTCATCATATCTCTTTTATATTGAGTGAATCGAACTTTATATATACTTCATATTAATCCGTAACTACAGATACAAAACTATAAGGCTGTTTTCGGCTAATGTTAAAGTACAGGACCCGAATAATTCGGAATATTTTTTCAGATATATAAAAAGTACTCAAACATTATTATATTCTGGCTTCACTATTCTGGAGAGAACCGCTTATTTTATCTTACTACTCATTTTTATCCGAGTTGATGCATTTTTTCTATTATAAAATGTGTTTCGCATTTTTTCTCATGTACCGTAATGCTAAATGAGCTATCCCTTTACATGTTAAAAGGAAACACTAATTATTTATGAAATATTTGAAATTTTAAAAACACTATATTATAAACAAATGCGTGAGTTACAATGTCACACATTTTTATAAAAGTTGGAGCATTTTTTCTGTCCAAAAATATGCTCCGCGTTAAGTTCACGCTCTTATATACGGCGAAAACAGCCATAAGGAAGAACCCATTATTTGGACCCCTATTGTTTTTATAATAAGAAAATCTTTATAGTAATCATTTTAACTATTTAAATGTCTTATAACAAAATAACACCAAATATTTTTGATGAAACAAATTTAAGAAAATCATCGAAAATCTTTAAATATCCATTATAAATGATCTAGTTCAGAATAATCACAGTTAAACATGCGTTTTCGAGTCACATAACCCTTAAAGAAACATTCTCTCCGAGCCCTCCTCTTTTTTCAGTTCACTTCTACCGAATCTGATTACAGTTATTGATGTACAGCACAACCACCTAAAATTCGTTCTCATTCAAAACGACAACTGGCAAAATTATCCCTCCATTTTAAATGACGGACATTATTGCCCCAGCAGAGATGGCAACACAACAACAAAAAGCGGATCTCCAAGGTAGCTTCGAAAACAAATCACATGACCTTGAACTTTTAAGGAGTCATTGGAATTCAGAAAAATTTGACGTACCCTAACATTAACTCCACTTAGGAAAACAGAGCACTGTCTTTATAACTACACTCTGCAGATCGCCCTTGTCTTATTTAGGTATCTTAAAAGCCCTATTCTTGCCCCTTAATCTATGTTGTTCCATCCAGATTTTAATCGAAGATGTTTTGCTACAGAAAATGGAACGAAACCGGTTCGTGCAGGTATATTTACAGATCTACTCTTGTTTTTATTTACATTTAACTTTAATGTAATAGCTAGCATTTTGTATAAATATACAAAATCTAAAAGAGTAGATACCAAACACTGAGTAAATGTGTAGGTTGATATTGTACTTTAATGATGTATATCGTGAAACACATTCAGATGTGTTCTCTATTCTCTTTAATTCAAGGGTGAAAAAACTTTCTCAGACTGAAGCGCCACATCGAAGTATTTTAAGGGGGTATTCTAGTCTAAAAATTTGAAAAAATCGATTTTTTTTTTCATATTTTCAAAGTTTAAACACTTACGAATATATATTTAAGAGGATTTTTCAAAATTATAATTACTGTTGGACCTCTATATAACGAAGTCGCTAAATCCTGGAAAAAAGTTCGTTATATGGAAAATTCGTTATATAGAGGTTCATCTTTTAATATACTTTATAAATCACATAAAACAAATTTTAATTCATAAACACTTGTATATAAAAAAAGTACAAAAAAGTACGTACTTGTATATTTAATTTTAAGAAATAATTAAAGGAATTGAAAGAAAAAAAGTTTTAAGCGTGATTCGAACTCGGTTCCACCCGCATTCAAAGCAGAAGATTAGCCAACCGAGCCACTGGGCCGGTGAAAAAAATTGAAACTTAATTGTATAAAAGCTAGGCATGAATTTCGAACGCTGTTTTCTCCGAATTGACTGGCCATTCGACGGAATTACATTAAGGGTTGAACACCTTAAAGGAGTACTACTATTACACCAAGTCTTGATCCGAAATGAATTTCCTTAGTCGTGCCCTCTCCTTGTTAAAATTTCTCCCCTCTGTTGTCGTAAAACATAGATAAACTCACTTCTAAGTTATATATTTCAAAAATTCTAGTTGAGCCTCTGTACAGAGGTTTAAGCTACTTACAGGCAAAATATTATTATAATAGATGCATTTTTCACGAAAGGAGAATATTTTGAAAATTGGTCTATGTTCATTTTTTGTCAAAATATTGTACTTAAATAATTTTTTATTGTAATAATATGCTTAAAAGAATTTTATATACATTTTCTAATATAAGTGACACTAAATATCATAAATATTATTCATTTATGCGCGTTTGCAAAATCATGGTACTGAACGTAGTCGGATACCTTAATAGTATTGAAACAAAGTATCTGTCAATTACAGATTTAAGATAATTTTTTTCACAAGCATAAAACAAATGCCAAATTATATATACTCTCGGTAATTATTAACTTATAAGAGAATATTTTTGCAACTCGTAATTAGAAAAATAATGAGCATATTTTTCTGTTCACTTAATAAATGAATGATATTTAATTTTTTGATGAATTCGGATCAATTCTTCAGTAATATTATGCGATAATGAATTATAACTATTATTACGAGGGATAAAAATTTCAATTTTTTATGCAATAACTGTCTAAAATGCAATATTTTCTCTTATTCTGGAAATAGTTTCTTATTTTAAATGGCAAAGTGAATATTTACTATTCTTTCTCCTACTAAGCAAATTGCTTTTGTGTGTTAAAAATTATATTTGAATTTAAAAAAAAAAATCTTTATTGCTAGTGAGCTTTTACTAAAATTATTATTTTTCTTGCCACTGTTCTACAAAACAACTAAGAAAACATATACGGAAAATATATTAGAAATGTTTTTTTTCATACTCCCTTACGAAGAATGCGGAAATATTTCTAAGCTATTTTTCTCTAATGTGCCACTGGTTTCTACTTCTGAGCTAAGTGAATTCTTGACATTCGAGAGTGTGCTCAAAGAATTTAATAACATGAAAATTTATTCTTTTTGTTGAATGCTTGAAAAAAACTTAGCTTAGTGGGAAAAATTATTGTCAAGATAATAAAAAAATGGAAACGAAGAAATTAATTTAGTTCGCTTTATAAAAGGCAAAAACTAAAACTATTTCGATAAACAGGTGTCAAATAAGTTATCAAATAGTACACAAACAACATTTTTATTAAATTTTAGAACACTTAATTTTTAAGGTGACTACGCCCAGAGGAACCGTAATTTTAAAAAAGCGTATAAATAGATTATATATTTATATTAAGAGTCTATTGAATTAGAATATACACATAAAATTGTTTTAAGATTATTACTAGAAAAAAGTACTTAAACACTTTTTTTTTCGCAAAAAAATGAAGAAAGAATGAATATGCTGTCAAAACATTCTCTTTTTACGAAAAACTACTTCTATAATAATAATATTTTGCTTATATACAGATGGAACTTTTGTACAGAGCTTGAATTAGGACATTTGAAACATATTTTTCAGAAGAGGATTTATTTATATTTTAATAAATCAGAATAGATAAATTTTAACAAAAGAACCCGCTATTATTTCAATTGATTGTAATTCTGAAAATTACGTGAATTATTCCAAAGTCCTAGTTCAGGCCGATATGGGGAATCCTAAATATATATATAGGCAAAACTATATATGTTGAAAAATCATTGTAGAAGCGTTTTTCATAAAAGGAAAATGAAGTGACAATAACTAATTGCATTTTTTCACCAAAAAATGAATTTCACTCATTTTTTCCTCGAAATAGTATTCTTAAAATCGTTTTTATATGTTTATTATAATTCAACTGACACTAAATATTAAAAATAAAATTATTCATTTACACGCTTTTTTCAAAATTGTGATTCCGAAACCATTTTCAATTTTATACTGTTAAAGGATATTTTATAGTGAACTTAAAAAAGCAATTGAAAGAATATTTTTCGGTGAAATATAATCTATGTTAGAAAAACATCTTTGTGTGTAACAAGTAATATAAAAAAAATTTCTTAAGTCAATTCCTACTTAGATCAACAAAGAAAAATTTTATTTTAGCTATTTATTATTAAATAGTTGCAATTAATATATATATGTATATACATAGGACAGAATCACAACATTAAGTGGTAATTAATTTTTATTAATTATCCTTAAAGTATCGTATTGTCATCCAAAACAATCGTGTCTATAAAATTTCAGTTCAACTGAATGCTTTAAAACGTGAGGAAAAAATTCTAATAATATTCTAATTCTTTGAATAATTAGTTTTAATCAATTAATTTTTATTAATTATTATTATATTATTGCATTGTCATCCAAAATAATCATGTATATAAAATTTCAGCTCGAGTACTTTAAAATGTATTTTATTAACGATTGAAAATCCCACCAAGACAGATAAATAAATAAATATATAGTGTTAGAGTTAAGGTATCCAACTACGTTCGGAACCTTGATTTTGTAAAAGCGTATAAATGGATAATATTTATGATATTTAGTGTCACTTAGATTAGAAAATGTATATAAAATTGCTTTAAAAATAGTATTACAATAAAAAATTATTTAAGTACAATATTTTGACAAAAAATGAACGTAGAATGACCCATTTTAAAAATATTCTCCTTTTGTGAAAAAGGCTTCTATTATAATAATATTTCGCCTGTATATAGCTCGGACCTCTGTACAGAGGCTCCACCAGAATTTTTGAAATATATAACTTAGAAGTGGGTTTATCCATGTTTTAAGACAACAGAAGGGAGAAATTTAAAAAAACGCCGATAATTATTTCAATGGGTTGAAAATAATGCGAATTCTTCGAAAATCATAGTTGAGCCTCTGTACAGAAGTCTGAGCAAAATACATGAAAAATATTACTATAATAGAAACATTTTTCACAAAAGGAGAACATTTTGAAAAAAGGTTATTCTAAATTAATTTTTTGCCGAAATATTGCATTTAAATAAATTTTTTTGTCAAAATGCCCATAAAACAGTTTTACACATGTATTCTAAGTGACACTAAATATCACGAAAATGATCCATTTATGCTCTTTTTTAAAATCACGGTTCCGAACGTAGTCGGATACCTTAAATGACATTTTATAGTGAATTGAAATAATATTTTTTGGTTAAATATAATCTATGTTTAAAAAAAACATCTTTGTAAAAACAACTTCTCGAAAAATTTAACCACTTTTTTTTCCAATAAAAAAGTTAAAAAAAAAAAAATTCTTTAAAACTGAGAACTCACTATCCTTTCAAGTGGCATTAAAATCTAATAAAATGGAAATGATTCTCGAGTTAATTTAATTATAATTCCCATCTCAAATTGCTGAGTTTCATACTAATTAAGCGAACGAAAAATCCAACCCCGTTCGATAGATACTACTTTACTCAATTAGCGCCGGAAATGCGAATCCTACGTTATTTCAAAACCAATCTTATTACTCCCTTTTTTTTACAGTGCGTTTAGCGATGCAGAAAAATCTAACGAGTTCTGTTTGAGCAATGGGGAAGTTAACGACGATATGTAAAGTTTCGGTATAATAATATTGCGAGAATGGTCTCTTTTACATAAGCAATTAGATTAAGTAAATATTAGTAAAAGATAGTAGTCTCCATTCAAGAAAACTGGCGATATATAAATGGCTTATTAAAATTTCTGAATACACGAGTGGTACATTGGTTTTCTGAATAAATATATATAAATAAGTCAATTAAAAGTCTCTTGATTATAAATTATTTCAAATTACCGTAAAATCCGGCGTATAACGCGCACCCATACTTTCAAGCTGCATTTTTTAATTTTTAGGTATATTCGCTGTATAACGTGCACCCTCTTTTTTACGAAGAAATCTGAAATATTAGTATACATTGCTCTTATGTTTTGAAGTCGTTTATTCGAGGTATTATACCAAACTTTTTAAAAAATAGTATACTTCGAGAACTATATCTCTTTTAGTTCATAAGGCAAGTCTCTCTCTCATTTCTTTTAAATAAACAGTATTTCAATACATATAGAAGGGATTTTTTTTATGTTCATCTCTTTTGTTATTTTTAAAGTTATTGATTTTATACCCGGCGCATAACGCGCACCCTTAAATTTCCATCTTATTTTTTTGTGTTAAAAGTGCGCGTTATACGTCTGTGATTTTACGGTAATTTCTCTATAATATATATTTTCCTCAAGATATGTCTCACAATTGCATAAATTCAGTAATTATACCTTTTCCATTTCGACGGCTTGAGTGAGTGAATATTAACGTAGCACTGTTCAGCTACACGAGGGCTTTGGGCGATCCGTTTCGCCGGCACGAATATTGCCAAGTTGGCGTTATTGGCGACAACACGCAATAAACACATAAAAAATATTAATAAATATTAGTTCTCATTGGTTTTCCATCCAATTTTGATATATTATGAAAAGAAGTTACCAGTGGGAATACTCCGTTTGGCATCGACTGTATCATTTTAACCGACTTTATCGTCTACGACAACGAAACGGAAAAGAACCTTTTTTACGAAACAATTCTTACAGTAGGGCTCTCATTAAACACTCCCGAGTTTAATCTCAATAAATCTGTCCAGGCTTGAAGTCTTCCCGTTAGCATTATGTGGAAGTTTGGAGAGTGGGGTACCAGAGCTCAGGTGTCATCCACGTCACCGTGATAGACGTGGTTGGAGAAAGATGTCCGTCACTTGTAACTTGGCAGTGTGCCAATGAGTGAGAGAGATACTAACGTCACACTATAAAGCAATATGAGGGCTATTGGCTCTCTCGTAATTTTGAACTTTGGTCAAGTGACGAGGACAACACATGAGCTGGCAGCTGCCTCTCCTAACAATCACACTACGCCAACGGAAGGATGTTGAGCCATGGTAGATTTAACGTTCATTGGCCGCCTCTACACGGCGGGTCTTTAGTGGCACATGGACCCAAACACACGTCACGCCGGCCACGAGTTCGTGACCAAAACCTTTTAACCAGTGCTCCCTAACCTTTTTATCGCAGCGGACCGGTCAAAGGTTGATAATTTTACAGCGGCCCACTAAAGGGGGACGTTGATCGCTTATATTTTAGATTGTTCTGATTTTATAATTTTAATGAAATTTTGTATTTAAACATGCCTTCACAATAAAATACAGTTACACCAAAAAATGAATAGAAAGAGATTTAACATGAAGTACAAAGTGATTTCCATAAAAAGTCGCACAAACTCGAGAGAAACACACCATATTAAATAAAATAAAAATAATTAAATGTTTTTTTTGTGTGGCCCAGTACGATTTGATCCATAGACCGGTATCCGTCCGCATCCGGGGATTTGGGATCACTGCTCTAGGCCAGTGATCCGGAACCCCCGTTCCGCGGAACAAATGGTGCCGGGCCGTCTTAAGAACATTAAACTATTGCCCTTTTATTTTTAAATGTTTTAGTTTATTATTATTTCTCGGATTTGCGCAACTTTCCACGGAAATCACTTTAATTCATTTTTGGTGAAACTATATTTTATTCTGAAGGCATATTTAAAATTAGGTTAAATTAAAATTGTTAAATCAAAACAATCTAAAATATAAACAATCAACGTGTCCGACCCTCAGCGGGCCGCGGTAAAATAATCAAACGTTGACCGGTCCGCAGCGATAAAAGAACTGCTCTAGGCAACTGCGGCCTCTAGCAGTGTGGCCCTTCACACACGATCAAAACAAACACGTCATTATTGCGAGTTTTCGATAATAAAAATCCTATCCATCAAACTGATGGATAGGATTTTGATTATTATGTTTTCTGTGAATTATCAAGTCAGATATTCTTTCATTTAATTGTAATTCAAAAAACACACCCAACTCTTTTTTTTTACACGAATTTAACGAATTTTTTTTTTTACACAAATTTTTTGGTCTAGCACGAATTTTAAAAAAAAATTGAGAATCCATGCCCTTTGGATGAGGATGATGGAATCGAATTTATGACAGTTTTTTCCTGGGTATGGGCTACTTCTAATTTTTCAAGGTGTCGCGGTCTACCCATTGGCATAGGTGTGGTGAGCTTAGTAAAAGGTCTATAATATTTATAATCACTTAATAAAAAAAAAAAGGAATATATGTACTTACATGCATAACTACAATAAAAATCTTACACTTTTAAGATTGCGTTTAAAACAAAACGCGAGATACAAACATAATAATAACAGTCACAAATATAATAACATCAAATGATGCATTGATTATCAAACAATTCAAAAAAAATAAAAATATTTTATTTTTTCTGTAAAGTTAATTCTAGTAGTTATAGTCAATAAAAGAGTTAGTCAGCCAATCTTGAATATTTCGGTATATAATTATTTACGGCTAATCTTCAGGTGGTCACCCAAAAATGTCTTGGTAGTCCACCGGTTAATCGAGATCCACTTAATGCCCACCCCTGGTTTATGATAATAAAGAAGTCGAAGGTAAGTTCAGCTATTAACAGGTGATTTAATTCGCGAGGGCTTGAAATTTGCAACACTTATGTCAATGCAATCATAAAAGTTTTGTGTAGCAGGATATCAAGAATTATATAAGTAACTTGAAAAACCATATAAAACAGCCGCTATAATAAGGTGACTAACCGTCCTCCTTTAGGGAGGACAGTCCTCCTTTTATAGGTTCTGTCTTTCCTCGAAAAGTGTCCTCCTACTTGTCTCCTTCTCTCTCGTTTTAACATTTTAAAAAACTCATCTATTAATCTCTATTCAAAGATGAACCGAACATGTTTCCAATATGTCGAAGAATGGTTTGAAACAAATATCACCGGAAATAACAGTTTTTAATGGTATTTTTTGACTTCATCTCAAGTAAATTGGGCAGTAATAGAAAATTGTGTAGAGCTTTTATCGAAAGAAATGCCTGATATTGAAATCGATGACAATGCTCTGTTTAAAGAAGAAAGAAGACTGAATACATATTTATATTCTAATAAATTAGAACAATTGGAATATCAAAATGCTGGAATTGATAGGAGATGGGAGAAAATACTTAAACCATTTAAAAAATGAGCACATTATTCCATATGAAAATTTAATTATTCTTGTTGAATTTACGTTGTGCTGCCCTGGAACTAATGCAGCAGTTGAAAGAGTTTTTTCAGTTGGTAATGATTTTTGGACAAATGGGAAATCAAGATTGAATCTTAATATATTAGCTACAGAGTGCATACTGAAAATTAAGTATGAGGGATATTTTTAGCTCTGAAATTTCCAGTATATTAAAACATGATATGGCGACAAAAAAAATCATTCAATGGAAAAATACTCGTTAAAGTAAATAATTAAAAGCGTAATTAGCGTAATTTTGTTTGTAAAAATGTTTCATACATTTACGTTGTAAATTTTTCTTGAATTTTTTCTCCTTTTCATTATAAAAAAAACTGGTCACCTTACACTATAATAACAGACTTTGTAACAAAAAACAAACACACAAATAAAGACAAAGACCTTTAATAACGAACGAAATTCTTCATTTGAATCAAAATCGTCAATTGTGCTATGATACACTTGACACATGTATTGATGATAGCATTTTTGATTCAGTTCGTAAGAAACGTGCACGCTTGTTATCAAGTAGCGTTAAGTAGTTATTATATACCGTAAAATCCGGCGTATAACGCGCACTTTGAACACAAAAATTAAGATCGAAAATTATGGGTTCGCGTTATACGCCGGGTATAAAAACGACAGCTTTAAAAATAACAAAAAGGATGGGCATAAAAAAAATTTACTTCTGGAGGTATCGAAACACTATTTACTTAAAAGAAATAATTTGCCTTATGAGCAAGAACAGTTGTAGTTCTAGAAGAATACTATTTTTTCAAAAGTTTGGGATAGTACCTCGAATAAATTACTTCAAAACATAAAACAATGTATATTAATATTTCAGATTTTTTCGTTAAAAAGGGGGTGCGTGTTATACGGTGAATATACCTAAAAATTAAAAAATTTAGCTTGAAAGTATAGGTGCGCGTTATACATCGGTGCGCGTTATACACCGGTGCGCATTATACGCCGGATGTTATGGTAGTTAATAGTTTTATTCCAAATTTTAATTTTTATATGTTGTCATTGTAAACCAATTTTAATTTTTTTTTATTAAAAATGATTGTTTTTTTATAAATAGGTAACAAGGATTTTATTATTACTTTCTTTGCGCGGCTTACGGCAAAATATTTTGAGAATTTTCATTTTATACGATTTTTTAAAATTGTGGAATTCTTTTATATGCACGGTTTTCTAAGGAACGCATTAAAAAAAAAAAGTTGGTTGTACTATATGCGCATAATTATCGGACGTAAAGTGAAAAGCGAGTGATATTTATATTGTGCTCCCAGCAAAATAGTTATTTGGGTTTTACACTTTTTTGGTAGTTGTAGCAACGAATGGTCGTCGCTTAAGTATGCGCGAATTGACAATTTTATCAATATTTATATCCATTATATAAACCCTTCTTGTTATACATCTCAGTTACACAAATCCTTTCAATTGGGCGTTTTTCGAATATATAAATACAAACAGTTATTACATAATCAACGCCCGGCTCCTCTTAATTATATAAGACATACGTCAGAGTAATCCATCAGTTTCACTGGAGTGTTTTATAATCTTAGTCTCTCTCTTATCAGTTATACATTACTTAATTATATGAATTTTCTTTGTCATATCTCGCTTTCGATCACAATTTCTTTAGCTATTATGCCTGTCAATTGTACATTGCTAAAGGTAAAGGATCGATTTTCTAATGGCCCAATTTAGGGAACTGAAAAATAATACGATTTTATCTTCTTCGTTTACGTAACATATAAGATGGGGAGAAAACGATTTCGTACTTGGTTTTTATTTTACATCATAAAAAATATTATTAGTTTCTATTTAAAATAAATGTAATTTATATAACATTATTCAATTAATAAAATACGAAAAAAGATGTTTATATATTTTTTAAAAAAGCATGAATCATAAGCATAAAATAATAAATGAGGTTTGGATGGAACACTACACACTTATAAATATTAAACGGAATTATTTCGTTTCTTAAAAAATAGCAGATGTCCTCACTAATTATCAAAATTAAACAGGTAATAAATCTAACATTTATAATTTTCTGGAATTTAATAAATTATTTTAAAAGCGAGAACTATACCACTATAAAAAAATGTGTCCTGTAATAAAAATGTATAGTAAATACCCCAGAATGATACAAATTACAAGTCAAAATGTTGCAACGGTGTTTTCACGTAACACAGTCAAAAAGTTACAAATTTATGAGGTTTTTCTCAAATACACACATCGAATACTTTTACATATTAATTAAAAAACTTGGGTGGTACAGGAAACCGAAAGTGACTTTAGAGCAGTGATTCTCAATTTTTTTTTTTTTTGGTACACTTTTAACAATTTCAAAATTTGTTGGCACGCTAACAATAAAATAAGCTTTAAAGAATTTTACTTAGCCATAATACACTATGTAAAATAGTTTATGACAGTAATTGCAACGTTAAATAAAATTTATGTACGACAAAGAAAGCATAATATGTTTATTGAGTAAACAATTACAAATTAATTATAAGAATACATTTAATGAGAAATTTGCGCTAGATGATTTTTGATAATTTCATTTATATTGGGTCGTAAAAATGAGAATGCCGCTCATTTCGTCATCTACGTTTAAAAGTTTCAATCTTTTTTCATTTCTATATTCGTTAATGCTAAAATTCTGAATTCTCATAAATAGGATGTAGAAAATTATAACGATATTTTTAAAGTTTTTTTTGGCAATTATGGGTGAGTGAGTGTATGAATATTAACATAGCACTATTCAGCAACTCAAGGGTTTTGACGACGGACCTCGTAATTTTGAACCATGGTCAAGTGACGAGGACGACACCTGATTTGAGGATTCACGCCAGAAATTAATAAATAATTAAATGTATCGACAGCAAGGAATTTCGAAAGATTTCAAAGACCTGTTCGTCACTATAAAATAAAAACTCGTGCTCTTCGGCTTAAGTTATCCGACTACGTTCGGAACCGTGATTTTGCAAAAGCGTATAAATGGATAATATTTAGGATATTTAGTGTCACTTAGATTAGAAAATGTATATAAAATTGTTTTAAGAATAGTATTACAATAAAAAATTATTTAAGTACAATATTTTGACAAAAAATCAACATAGAATGACCCATTTTCAAAATATTCTCCTTTTGTGAAAAATGCTTCTATTATAATTGTACAGAGGCTCAACTAGAATTTTTGAAATATATAACTTAAAAGTGGATTTATCCATGTTTTACGACAACAAAGGAGAGAAATTTTAAGAAAAAAAAATGCCGATAATTATTTCAAATGGTTGTAACTCTGAAAATAATGTAAATTTTTCAAAAATCCTAGTTGAGCCTCTGCACAGAGGTCTGAGCTATATACAGGCAAAATATTATTATAATAGAAGTATTTTTCACAAAAGGAGAACATTTTTAAAAAAAGGTTATTCTAAGTTAATTTTTAGCCGAAATATTGTATTTAAATAATTTGTTTTTGTCAAAATGTCCTTAAAACAATTTTATACGTGTATTCTAATCTAAGTGAGACTAAATATCATGAAAATTATCCATTTATGCGCCTTTTTAAAATCATGGTTCCGAACGTAGTCGGATACCTTAGTTGAACTAATTTTACTGCTCGGTCTTTGAGACTATCAAAAAATTATGGAAAAATAAGACACGCAACTAAATTTTACAATATGTGTTCAAATGCCAGTGAACTCCTTAGACTCCAAATGCTTCCCAAATAGATATTATTTTATATCAAATAAATTGAATAAATAAATTGTTTTAATAAACTGAATATATAATTATATGAAACATTTTTTATGATATCCTTTCCATTTTTTTCAACAAATTTTTCTTTGATAATTCTTTAAAAAATGACTTTGTACTGCTTTATTAATTTTTTTTTATTTTAATCAATAAAATTACAAAAAATTAAAATACACTACACATCTTAAAATCGAGAAAAAATAATAATGACACTTAATTTTTATCATACAATATCATTTCAAATTTCATAAAAAAAACATCGCGCTGTCAACTAAAATAAATTCTTCGTTCCTGAAGACACATATACTCGTTTAAAAAAAATATTTACTTAAAACTTTGTTTCAAACTGAGATAAAGCAACACAGACTTTCTTAACAGCTCTTTACCAGGGGTGGGGCAAATGACCTCGGTGCATTATTGGGGATTCCACGGCGCTTACCACAGTGTCATCAGCAGACACCAGGGGAACAAAGACAAGTTTTCCCCCGCACCCGCGAATCAAAAGTAACGAGGCGCGTAATGACAGAAGAACCTGAAGTTCAAAACACAGAGGCCGTACAAGCGACTGTTTTCGGTGGAAATAATCAAAAAACAGAACTGAAGTGAAAAGAGAAAAGCGGAAATTTAAAATGGAACCAGAAAATAAAAAAAAAAAGTTTTTTGGAGCGGATTAAAAGAGTTTCTCTTTTCACCAAACGTGCTTTAAATGCAAAAGACATTTCATTGATAGGAATATTAAGACTAAATAAATAAGAGGTAAAAATACATATAAAATTATAGTTAAATAGAAAATATAGAAATTTTTCATCAGGAATGGCTTAAACAAAGCGAGATTTGCACTTTAATATTAAAATGATAAGTACCATCAAAATGTTCAAATCCTTTTAATGGATGAATAATCGAAGATATTTTTTTTCCAAATCTTCTACACCAGGGGTGTCCAACCCGCAGCCCGCCTTGAATAATTTGCGGCCCCACGAGATTTATTACAACTTTACACATAATACTCATGTATACTACTATTTGAACAGTATTTTTTTCAGAGTTTTTTTAACAAATGTTTCTTTTTCATCGCGTTTATTCTGTTACTGTGAATCTTTTGTTTTTTCTTTCAAAATTGAGATTTATCAAATATAAATCGTTGCTCAAACTTAACGAAAACCTGCAAAATCAATTACAATGCGTAAGCACGCATTGAGAACGAGTGAAAGTGTTTAGAAAAAATATTTCCACTAATTAAATAAATTAAATATTATTTGATCATTGCACTATTATTATCATATTATCTATGTTTGTATACGTAAAAAACAAGGAAAACAATAATAATATAATCTGTTTTAAATTTTCACTCCAATAAATGTTTGTAATGGGTCTAAATCTAATATAAAGATATATAATATATTTTTATAAACGGCCCGCGGGACTATAACGTTTTTCCGAAGTGGCCCGCGAGGTCATTTGAGTTGTCACTCTTGTTCTAAAGCAAGGGTATCAAACTCAAAGGCTAACTTGCGCCAAGTCAACAAGATTTAACTTAAGATGGGCCTCAAACAAAATCAATATTCATATAGAAATGTAGGTTTATTTCGAATAATACATTATAATAAACATATATGAAAGTACAAGAAAAGTGTAATGTTTGCGTCCTGACACTTGACATCTCTTTTCTTCTACAATTTTTACTATATCAGGAGAAAATTTTATATTTTGTTTTATATTATTGAGTGCCGGTATACGGGCCGGGTCGTAAAAATTTTCGTCGCGGGCCACATGTGACCCTCGGGCTGCGAGTTTGACACCCCTGTTCTAAACTACCAAGTAAGAGAAGAAAATAAAACAGCAATCAAGAACGAAGGAGCGAAGTGTCAAATATCTGCTTTTAAACAAATGACTTTGTATGATGAAATGGTCGTAATGTAAGCCTTAACAAACAATTATCTCAAAAACAATTTGGAATGAACCATAAAAAAAATGTGATTCAGTCATAAACTACTCTAAAACAAATACGAAAGTACTTTTAAGAATTATTTTCAAAACATTTTTCATGACATATTATAAAAAAAAAAATGAAGTTTTCACAACTTTTAAATTCACTTTTCGTTAAATTCAATAACTATTTTATGTATTGTAAATTTTCACACATACATTTCATAATTACGCTTGTTAGTATTTATGTCATTTTAATATTCTCATTCATAGAATTTATTCTCTTTCTATCGGTCACCGATTACAGTTATCTATTTGAAACTAAATCGAAATGAAAAGAAGTTTCATCAAAAATATATTAACATATATGTGGTTCTTTAAACCTAATTTTTACATACCAAAAGAGAGAACTTATGTAATTCTATTTATTTATATTCTAACATTTTAAATTTTTTTATCATATTTCCATTAGTTGCCATTTCGAAAAAGGAAGTTTTTTAATTAGTTATATTTTAAACCTAATCTTTTACATACCAAAAGAGACAACTTATGTAATTCCATTTATTTATATTCGAACACTAAATTTTTTTTTATCATACCTTCAATTAGTTGCCATTTCGAAAGAGGAAGTTTTTTAATTAGTTAAATATATTCATTGAGCTTTATGTAATTAATTAAAAAGTTAAATGACGTTTGACAATTTTATACAAAAAAAATAAATATAAAATTATTTAGTTGTACGATTTTTCTGAACTGTTCATTTAATTTTTTCCCCTTGGAAGATCCTTAGAAACACAGTTTATTTATATCTTATTTCTTCATCGCAATGTTTAGAATGATTGTGGAATTGAAGTTTCAATTATATTTTAAGCAAAATATTAGTAGTGTTAATTAGAATTCTTCATTCGAATTTTTTATATAACTTTCTTCCCATGTCTTCATATTTGTAAGTATTATAACAGTTTGACTGATTGAGGAATTTCCAATTTTTTAATTAAAATTTTTCTTTGAATTATTAGAGTGAACATACAGTGTGTGTGAAAAAGTATTATTTCATTTTTTAAAAACCATGAGGATAAACTTGAGGCTGTACCTGTTAATGTCGCCTCCCATACACAAACGAAGATGAAAATCCTTGTCAACCAGTCCAGAATCTTTAGTCCAGGAGAGAGAAAATTCATGGTTAAAAAAAAGTCAACGTTTCTCGCCTCACAACAATCCTCTCCGATATAAACATCATAAGAAAAAAAGCGAAAGCATTATAATCCAAGCGACGTCTTGCCCACCAACACATCACAGATGCACACAGTCTCTCGGTTTTCGCACGTCTGTTTCCCCCTCGCTCTCTCAAGAACCGTTAACCCTGAATCGAGTCGCCAGAACGTCTAGCGGGCGATCACTGGCATCTTCTTTGGCGAGTTCCATCTGCAAAAATGGTTGCAGCAGCTCTTGGAACGTCGCCAAGCAAAGTTCCCTCACCGCCGCCAAAAGAAGGACTCATAATGTTCGGACCGTTCTTTTAAAAAGTCGCCAACTACCACCCCGCGGAATCTTTCGTATTTTTCTTCTCTTTCAAAAAGAATCTTTTTATTTTGGTGATGGAAAAGGATAAGAGAGAGACAAGGCGCGCGCGTCGGTGGGTTTGAGAGCTAAGATAACAGAATTAAAATAACATCGTAATTGAGAAGATAATTAAGGGAAATAGTGGGATTGTCTGTTGAAGCATGTTCTCTGTCGATGACATGGAAGAACATTAAATAGGTGTTGGGTTTGTAGTTTCAAGTGGGGTGGGGGGATGAATTGATCCCTCCTCAATAAAACTGAGCATCTTAATCCAGGAATTATTCCACCGCAAATTTACAACTAAGCAGTTGTATCTTTGTAATAAATTTTCTGGGTTTCTAGAAGTACAGTTCTTTGTTTCTGTAGTGTGAATTGAGGAATAATATTAACATTATATTCTGAAGAAATAGGATTTTATAGCTTAAGGTATCCGACTACGTTCGGAACCATAATTTTAAAAAAGCGCATAAATGGATCATTTTCATGATATTTCGTGTCACTTAGATTATAATACATGTATAAAATTGTTTTAAGGACATTTTGACAATAAAAAATCATTTAAATACAATATTTTGGCAAAAAATTAACTTAGAATAATCTTTTTTCAAAATGTTCTCCTTTTGAAAAATGCTTCTATCACAATAATATTTTGCCTGTATATAACTCAGACCTCTGTACAAAGGCTCAACTATGATTTTTGAAAAATTCACATTATTTTCAGAGTTACAACCCATTGAAATATATATATAATTATCGGCGTTTTTTTCTTAAAATTGCTCCCCTCTGTTGTCGTAAAATATGGATAAACCCACTTCTAAGTTATATATTTCAAAGATTCTAGTTGAGCCTCTGTAGAGAGGTCTGAGCTATATACAGGCAAAATACTATTCTAATAGAAGCATTTTTAAAACTTAAAAATTTATGAATGAATTTCTATCATATTTTGTATACATGTTATTTAAAGTATGAGAAAGGCAATGAAATAAGGATTTATCTCTAACAATAGTTTATTTTATTTTATTTTTTTTATTTTTAACATTTTACGAATACCATGCATTTTTATAAAATTTTCTTTAAGAAATGAGTAATAAGTCATAATTTTTTGGTAATTGTAAATATATTTTAGATTTTAGTTCATTGCCTTTATAAACTTGTTTAATATGTTGTGTGTAAGAATAATATAGAAATATGGCTTTGAATTCCATGTGGAGTGTTTTGTGTGAAACTCTTATAATTTTCATCAAATTTTACCTAAAATACATTTTAATAAATTCAAATTGTCATACAATTCTCTGATTGGTGTTTTTCCTTAATTTGTCATAAGCACCAACAACATAAAATAAAATTACTAATATCACGGCATTTTAGAAAACTTGTCATCGAACCCAGGCAGACGTCTTAATTTTATTTAAAGGCAGAAAAGGATATGTATTTCTGTATTCTATAAAAAAATTGTAAAAAAAAAATATTTTTATGCAATAAAAATTTTAAATTATGCATCTGCTAATTATAATCTGCTGGTGGCTGACTACGTTCTGAACTGTGTTTTTGGAGGCAAATGCAAAAAATATATATTTTAATGTTTAGATTGAGTTGAATTAGAGAATATGCGTATAAAAATGTTTTAATGATATTATTACAAGAAAAAAAAATTATTTAAAAGCAATTTTCAGGCCAAAAAAAAAAAAAAAAAATGAAAGAATGACATGTTTTTAAAACATTCTCCTTTAATGTAAAATGCTTCTATGATAATAACTTTTTGACTATATACAGCTAAGATTTCTGCCTAAATCTTGAACTAGGATTTTCGAAATATATAATTTTAAAGGGGATTCATTTATATTTTAATATATCAGAGCAGAGAGATTTTAACAAAAAATAAGCACTAGTCATTATATCAATTGATCGTAACCAGTAGCGCACACATAAATTTTTCAGGGGGGGGGGGTCCGGGGTCGAAAGTTCACCATTCTTGTATTATGCTTCTTTTGATTTTGTCGATTTTCGGGAACAAAACATAGTAAAAAACTAATTATTGAGTAAATAATTAGCATTAATTAAAAAAATTAATCATTAATAACAAATACTTAATTAAATTTTACGTACTATATACTTACAATCATAATCAATCGGAAAAAAATCAAGGGCTTTGGGTAGGGGTCCGGACCCCAGGACCCTCCCTTGTGTGCGCCACTGATTGTAACTCTAAACATAATGTGAATTTTTCAAAAATCTATATTCAGCTCTAGTATAGAAGTTCTAGCTATACATAGGCTAAATAATAATAATTATTATAAAAGCATTTCTCATAAAAGGAAAATGTTTTGAAAATGTGTCATTCTTTTTTCCGAAAAAAAATTACATTTAAATATTTTTTTCTTCTAATAATATTCTTAAAACAATTTTATGTGTGTACTGACACTAAATAACAAACCTCACCTGTGACACTAAATAACAAAATTATTCATGTATACGCTCTTTCAAAATCATGGTTCCGAACGCAGTCCGATATCTTAATATATTTCTAGTTTCATGAATAATTGTAGTAGTTCTTGCAATCAAACCTCAGGCATTCATTAATAATTTCATTTTTCAAATTCGAATAACTATGAATATTTTCATTATCATGATCATTAAGAGGTGATATTCATCGAATTTTCATTAACCCAATTAATTAACTGTTTTAATTGAGTTCAAATTAAACATATTCTGGTTTTAAAATGAATGGATTTGGTGCCGTTTAAAAAATGAGTTTGTAGACCCTCATCTAGTTTTTTTTAAAACGAATTTGATGACTGCTTCTCAAGAAAAGATATCGGCACACTTTTTTAATTTTCAGGAGAATTGCTTAATTTAATAACCGATCAATAATAAACTTATTCAAGGAGAATATTTTGTTTTAATTAAAAAAAACTTATGTGATTAATGTTAAATATAAAATAATTTGAAAAGCTTGTTTAGTCACCGAAATGAAGTAATTACAAGTAGAATAGTTCTGATCAGAAGAGTCAAAAGATTAACAAAGGAATATCTAAAAATGTTTAATAAGCAATAATGGGAAGATATACACGAAATATTTACTTTCACGTTTTTCACAGTTCTGACATTCTATGTATATTATAATTCTGACTTAAAAAAAATTAGAAAACATGTTGAAATTTATAAGCATTTATTTCAAGCTTATTTTTAACTTACTTTCTGTAGCTGTACATTCCCTTTTTTTTTTAACTGAAAACATTTCAGCAGTATCTCTTCCAAGTCTTTAAACATTATAAAAGAAAGGTATTTTACTATACAATCAGAAAATAAACTTTCCGGACTAAACTTTTTATAAGTGTAGTGCATGCTCAGTTTTATGATTCTTCAAAAACATGCAATATTTAAATATTTTATTTGAAAACGTCTATTTAAAGTATTTAGGTGCTTAAAGTATTACATTTGTTTTATAATAAATTATTTTTTAACTTTCATAGAAACACGTTGAATTTTAACTGCAATGTAGAGTTTGTTTTAGAACCCCATTTGTGTGCTAGGTGTTTTCTTTTTTTTTTATCGCTAGTAATAGAAAAAGACATTTAGTATTTACTTGTTGCTACATTTATTTAGTTTCTATCCAAAGAAAATGTTGCTAAATTTATTTCATTCTATTGTAAGTTCTGGAAAAAGAAAGAAATTTTATCTTGGGATTTTATTATCTCTTACGTTCCTCGCAATGCAATGTTATGGTCTTATACAAGAAATGCTCTATAATTGTTTCCCTAAAATATTGTGTGGGGATAAAGTAAAAACTCTTTTGTAATCAACACAAATGTCCCATTATTTCCATCGATATTGCAATAAATAATAATAATAGGTGATATCCCGTCATGATTGTTTTATATATATTTTAAGAATTATTATGTTGCACATTTATTTTACTTCGAATGTCTTTCGGAATATTGTTGATTATCAACAGAATTCTTATTTTTACCCTTTTATAGCAGAATTGTTCAAAATAATTGAGACATATAAAAAGTCTTTATTTTTCTTTATTTATAGTTCTAATATCTCCGAAAATAGAAAATAAATAAGTTACAGAATAATAAGTAATATAACTCTTATTATACACCGAAGCGGATAATACAAAAAGTAATGAAACAGAGTTATTAGAAAAATAAAATGAAATTTAATATTTCGTCTGTAAAATGTATTGATATAATATTTGTATCTTATTTTTCATTTTCCACTGAAATCAATTCATGTATGAGTGAAAATACAGTGTTGGAAAAATACTAAGTACCTTATTAATTCTTTCTCTAAAATAAAATTGAATAAGATTTTTTCCCCCTATCTGAAGGGAAAAAAGGACAAAGGAAAATTTACTTCTTTTTGTTCGGTGTTTTAACTACTGGTGCTTGGTACATATATATTTTTATTTCTCGTTTGTTATATTAAGAAATGTAAAATACGAAGTTCAAAAATATTTATTATTTCCTCTTATTTTTAGATACAGATTATAAAAAGGATGACTTATTTCTAAATCTGTACTTTTCGGAATAATGCAACACCTTATTGTAACACTCCCCTCCCCCACAAAATGCTTACTATTAAAACACGTAAATTAAAGAGAAAAAAAATTTATTCTTATTCTTAAAATAATACTTTAAATCATTTTTAATTTTCCTTGATTCAAATAAATTATTAAATTCCTGTTAAAAAATTAGCTTAATATCTAAGGCGATTTTTAAAAAAAATCAGGTGATAGAAAAACACCAACATTTTTATATTATAATTTCCGAATGTTTAAACAATATATTAAAATAATTGCTCTTTCGAAAAATTAAATGAATATAATCTTAAAAAATAAGAAAGATCGTCAATTTTTGGGGTTTAAAACATAACGTGAAGGTACATTTTAACCGCAACATTGAAAAAAAAATTTCGAGTCAAACATTTAAATTTATATCCAAACAATTAAGAGGTTTCTTAGGTAAAATTATTATTTTATCAAAATAACTGAATTAAAATTTCTGTAAATACAGCTTTTTGGCAAGTAATCCATATAAAACCTTATTATTATTTTTATTTTTTTATTTTAAGCAGTAACATCTTGCAGCAGAAACATAGCATTGAAATTATGAAAAAATAACACATTTATATAATGTTTGGGTTAACTTTACTCCACTTTAAAAAGGCAACAACACAATCCATCAAAAATCAACGTAACAAGAGCTCCAATAAAATATTAACAAAATAATTGTTTTAAATCTATCCATATGTTACGCAGCTTCAAAAAGATCTACACATCTGTTTTTAACTATCCTACTCGTGCTTGTCAAACAGCTGCTTTTTTCAGGCAGCATGTTAATTTTTTTTTCTGTCTGAAGAACGTTCTTCTTTTATAAAAGCGCCGGCATGCCTTCCGGAAACTTTTATATAAATATTCGATCGCAGTTTTTTTATTCTGGAAATGAGACATATTCACGATAAATTAATCAGCGACAATGTATTAAATTGTTTCTTTTCTTCTTTTTTTTAAAGGAAACTAAAAATGAAAAACTGATTGAAGTGCCGAAAGATAAAAAAAAAATGTATTATCCAAAAAAATAGTTTGTGTGAATAAAAATAAATTCACACCAGGATTTAAAAATCATTGTAATACATGAATGAATATTGCTCAAAAAATTAACTGAGAGATGAGTATTTTTATGGTGTATTTTAATGTACGAAATAAAAACAACTTTAAATAAATGTAATTTATTTGAAGTTAATTATTAATTAACAAGCTATTATATAGCCACCTGCTTTGTCTGGTATTTTGTAATGTTATACGACTTTATACTGTTTTTTTTTTAATATTATATTAATATCTAAGTCTTACTCTTAAGGTTTCGATTGCATTGAAAAACATTATTTTGTCCTCGCAACTTGATTAAAAAAGGAAAGGACTTATAAAACGAAAATATAATTATCTTTTGCACCTCCTACCTCCCACCCCCAGGATTGATTTTTGAAAAACCCGTTTTTAGTGAACCTCAATTCAACAAAAGGTACATGCCTGTTAAATTTCAAATTTGTAGGACTAAAAGCTCAAAAACGGGAATTTTTATCTGTGTGACCTCCCCATCCCCCCCTCACAACACCCCTTGGATGTAGACTTCTACTTTAACTGGTTCTTAAAAAGTTTAAAAAGAAACTGATCCAATCAAAGCCCACTTCCATAGCACCACTCTCATTGGATCTCCACTCCTGAAGTCATGCCCTCCTCTCCCAACCAAGCTGCAACACCATGAACATCGAATATCCAGATAGAGGGTTGAAGACTGCTGGCGCAGTCTAGGTACCTCATTCCCAAAATCATCCGTCAAAAAGAAACTGACTTACCGATTTCAAGCCTATAGGCTTAGTAGCTCAAAAAAGGGAAAACTCTTTTTAACTGCAACACTCCCTCAACCTTTTGAGCCCCCTCCCCTCGACGGAGTCGATTTTCCTAAAACTCATTGATAGCGGATCTCTACATAATGAAAGAAATGTGCTTGCCAAATTTCAGGTCTGTAGATCCAATAGTTCAAGGCCGGGAATTTTTTTATGAATGAATATATGTGTGAGTCACTTTTCTCTCTCTGTATATACACATATATAAACATACTAATTTATACTTATTAACAACAAATTGTACTTAGAGGATATCCTAAGTTTTAATTACTAAGAAATATAGATATCCGGATAAAATTTATTCTGCATATCAATGGGCTCAGTTCATGACGGTCACATGAAGACAAACACGTGTTCTCCATTGAATTCAAAATGCAGACATTAAACTAATTGTACTCACTGTTATATTTGTAAAACTGAGATAAAATTTCTAAGTTCATAATTGGTTATAAATGTTTAAATATTATGAGAAAAAAAATTTCAAAAGATTTTAAAGTTTAAAAGAAATCTTATTTTATGCATGTATTTTTAAATGAAATAAATTTTGAATGCCTATGTACGTTATTATTGATGATAAATATGTTCTTATTATGAGAAAGTATTTTTAAAAAGTGCAAAAGTTGGCAATAAAGAAGAGCATGAACTGATTAGCTGGAAACACATGATTGCTTTATTGTATGACTATAACGTCACGTGAGTTTTTGAACAGATAGGTCAGAGACGCGAGATTGTCATTATCATGTGACTATGACGTCATAGGAACTTAACCCATTGATTCTTATGTACATAACGTTGTAAATTATAGCCAATAATGTTGATTCGTTTGTTTTCAAAAACCATCACTTACGGACGATGTTAGTACAATGAAGAAAGTGGAGTACACTATATTAGAACAAAAAACGAACGTTAAAAGGAACTCTTAATTCAAATATTCGGAGCCAAATTTTTTATTTAAAATGTAGGATTTCGTTGGAAATTTTGCATCAATTCCAAAACCTAGTGAACACCCTTCATGATTACGCTATTGTTTCTAATACCCCTTCGATAATTTTCTTTAGACGCGTTTCAAGTATATAGTAATTCATATGGTAAATGGGAAGAAAACGTTACAAAAACAGAAATAATAGATAGTCAATAGGGTTGTCCAATTGCAGGGATTTTTTCTTGATCTCAGTTTAGTGTAATACTTTTAAAAAAGGGTGAGATTCCACGCACTACGTCACTGATCATACATATTGATTGAAGTGGAGCACACAGGAATTTTTCAATGGAGTGGTAGTGCCGACTTAAGCTCATTTCGGCCCTGGACGCTGAAGATCTACAGGCTCCATTGGCACTGGAGGATCTAAATTTATAACCAGAAAATCTGGTTAAGTCCAGCTTAATCGGGGCCCCGGGCCCCTGGACACCCGCTCCAAGTACCCAATGTATAAATCGGCAACTGGGGAGGGGGATCTAGAGTCAAAGTCTATTATTCTCGTATCATGTTCCAATAAGCCTCCCAACATATTCTTTCAATTTTGTCGATTTTCAGGAACAAAAAACAGTAAAAAATTAATTATTGAATAAATATCTAGCATTAATTAATAAAATTAATTATTAATAACATACTTAAATTTTACGTACTATATACGTAGGATTCTAATCAATAAAAAATCTAGGGCTATGGGGGTCCGGACCCTTGTTTGCGCCACTGATTGATCGGGATTTTAACTTAATTTCATTGAGGATAAAGAAGTGCAAGAAACAATCATGCTTAGCACAAGTAAATCAAAAGCTATGATTTGTTCGCTCAAACCACATTATGAATATGCAAATCGCCCTTTATATTCTAACACCTTCCATCAACAATAACTCATCCCCTGTTAAAATACAGTCCCCAATGCTTTTAAATCATTCTTAACGTCCATAAAAAAAAGGGGACTTCGTTTGTGTTCCTCCAACAAACTGATTATTCAAGGTACAAAAAAAAGGGGGGATGGCCAAACCCCACATTAAAGGAATGGAGTACTTGGACATGATCCAAAGCGATGCATGTTAGTAGTAACGATTCGAACAAAAGACGGGATCAATGGAAAATAATCAGAGGAAGTAAAAGGACTCATTATCATAATCCCGCGTGACCATTCATTTGGACGTAGATTATATGCTTAAATGGAGTGCGGAAATCGTGCACGAATCAAGTGATTCCGATGCATGTTCGGGATGATTGTTTCTGCTGGAATCTACTCAACTATTTTAAGAAATGTCAGTCGTTGTGGAACTCTTTTTGTGTTCTGTCGTTCCATATATTAGGGAACAATGTTTATTTGCATATGTATTTAGTATGTTTAGGCTCCAGTCTTTACTGAAGTATTGATCGTGAATTTTTAAATAAAGTGGTCGTACAAGGTCATTTCTGTTTGTGTTCGAGAGAGCGTGAATTATTGAATGCATAGAGATATTTTGTTTGTTTTTAAATAATTTCGAGGAAGAGTTACGTTGTGCAATAAAATGCCAGTGCAGATTGATTGATTGATTGTAAACGTCGCACTGTTCAGCTACACGAGGGATTTTGGCGACGGACCACGTAATTTTGAACCATGGTCAAGTGACGTGGATGACACCTGAACTGGCACCCCCTCTCTTAACTACCACACTAACGGGAGGACAAATGCCGGTGCAGAGTTGCTTCGTCAAGTGCAGTGCGTCTCAACCTTTTTTATCACCGTGCACCGGTCAACGTTTGATAATTTTACTGTGGCTCACTTTTGAGGGGGAGGGGGACGTTGATTGTTTATATTTTAGATTGTTTTGATTTAATAATTTTAATTAATTGTATTTAAATATACTTTCAGAATAAAATACAGTTACACCAAAAAATGAGCATAAAAATTTATCATGGAATATAAAGCGATTTCCAGGGAAAGTTGTACAAACTCGAGAGAAATACAACTCGGTAAATAAAATGGAAATAATTTAATGTTCCTTGGATGGCCTGGTTTCATTTGATCCACGGACTCAAAACCACTACCCGTGGTCTAGCGAACAAGTTAAGAAGAAGTTAAGGTGACTGTCTACCTTGAAAATGTCGTTTTTTGTCGACATAAGGCATTTTTTTATTTCAAAATCTTATAGTTGGAACATTTTTCTTTCCAAAACAGTTTTTCTTTTTCCTTTACGCGAAATAGAAATAAAGTTATAGTGATTTTAATATGCATCACTCTATGCAAAAAAGGGCAGTAACATAAAACTTTAAATGAGTAGTTCCCAAAAATATGTTTTCGAAAGAAACCCTTTACCAGATACATGATATCTTAAGAACCAAACCAGATAACGTTTTGAAATTTTGTGGGAATGTTTATTGTACTATTTTTCATAAAGTGGACCATAAGTTTTGTTGTAGGATGAATATTTTTTTCATTTAGGGAAGTTTTTATAAAGAAAAAAACTTAAAAATATCAAAATTTTCATATTACTTATGTATAATTGTCTGTAATTTTTTTGTATTTTAATATTTCTCTTAGATTTTGGGTCATTTTGAAGAGCACCATAATATGTATGTTGTGTATAAAGAAAATTATGATAATTGTATTAGAAATTTTCATACAATGTTACCCGTTTTAGTAAAAATTTGGTAAAATTTTCTTGAAAACAACCACTTTTTCTAAAAGTACAATATTTATTTAAAAATTTTTATGTATTTACATATTTTTTTTATTGTTATTTTTCTTCCTAAAAACACTCGTTTCAAAAATTTGCTTTTATTAAAAAATTGGATCCGAAGGTAGGCAGTCACCTTAAAAATTGTAAGAATAAAAGTCAGTCCAATGGACTTTATTCATGAAGTCTCATGATAAAAACAAATACGTGTTTTCCATTGAATTCAAAACAAACATTAAACTAATTGTACTTGTTCTATTTGTAAAACTCAGATAAAATTTAAATTTCATATTTCGTTAAAGATGTTTAAATGTTAGGGAAAAAAATTTCTTAAGAAAGATTTTTTTAAATTAAAAAAAAGTCATATTTCATGCTTATACTTTCAAATAAAATACATTTTGTATGCATATGTACTTTTTAAGAGAAAGTTTCTGCAAAGAGCAAAACTTGGCAATACCGGAGCGCGTGAACTGATTAGTTGGAAACACAAGATAGTTTTTATGGCGTGACTATGACGTCACATGAGTTTTTGAATTGATTGGCTAGAATCGCGTAACTTTCACTATCATGTGACTATGACGTCACATGAATCAACCTCATTATGTCATTCACAGTTAACACAAACTGCTGGAAGCGTGTCAGTCATGTTTATTTTTAAAGAAAAACGTTTGAAGAAAATTTTATCATGAAGGCAATAATATTCAGGAAACATTTTTTTTCTTTTTTTAACGTATATTATTTTTTCAATATAATAAAACTTATTCACTAACGCCCTAGAAGACAGGTATATGATTAGGTCGATCTTACAGAATCGTACATCCACATCACGGAGCCAGGCAATGAGCATGTTGCAGTATGACAAGTATCAGAACGGACAGTACGACGACGTCTGAAGTAGAACGAATTGTTCGTTTGGCGACCGTTATTCTTTCTTCCATAACGCTGTAACATAGAGATGCGTAACGACAGTGGGGGGCCAAACAATAAATGCAGCAGTGCCACCATGTTGTCTTTTCAGTCAAGCCCAGGTTCTGCAAGCAGCAACATGACGGATGTATTCATGGGGCACCGAAGAAAATGCATGGGCTCCCCTCGGTTCCGATATCTAGTATGGGCCCTGTACTAGGTGTGATGGTATGACAACCATTAGGTATGCGACACGAACATCTCTTGTTACTTTCATCGGTAATTTGAAATTACCAGCATTACATTTTTCAGATCTTAAGGCTCCAGCAACAAGATAATGCAAAACCGCATATATTTCCCATCGTGTCCTGACCTACCTTAAAAATGGAGGTGTTTGAATGTTGCCTTGGCAAGCAAGTTCTCCATATCTCTCCCCTATTAAAAACATCTACTCTTGGGTTGTTGAGAGACTGGGCCACCACCTGTATCCAGCACCTACGGTTGACAAAGTGTTGCATAGATTTAAAGCATGATGGAATGATTTGCTCGTATTTGTCATCTTGCCCCAATTTGACTCGATTCCTAACCGGGTTAAGCCGTTTCAGCGGCCAGCGGTGGCAACTTTGTGTAGTACATTTCAGGCCCTACAAAATTTCAAATTTCTAACAAACTTTGTTACGGGGATTTATCGGAATTACTTGTATTAGTCCTCTTGGGATGTCTTTGGGGCCAGAATGGCAATTCTTTCCAACCAACCCAAGAAGAGAGCGTGGTTATGCGATTAGAATTTATATATTTTGGGGGCGTTTTCGCGAAGGTTAATTAAGCAAGTGAAGTGAGATAAAGTTCTGGGAGAAGGGGCTAGGGGTTTTCGTGAGTCGGTCAGAGTGCCCAGTTGAATTACAAAAGGGTCAGCCGGAGCAAGTCTGATTGAAGAATTAGTGAGTTATAAGGGCTGGCTTTCGTCAAGGAAAAAAAAGGGTAAACTTGTATGAAACTTTAAAATAAGGGATTTATTGTTGGAAATAATTTTAAAGATAGATTCAGTGGGTTTTGCGCTTTTAAACAGTATTACGGTTTGCCGTTTCACTCCTGATTATAAACCTCCCATTCAGTATTGTTGTTTTTATAAATTAAATCATAATAAATGATTTTATTATGGAGAGTTTAGGGTTCATCTTTTATTCCCTCAGGTAGGTCGCGTGGAGGTGGAAGAGGATACCCCCAAGGGAAAAACCGGGCCCCCAAAGGTGGGGGTATTACACTTAATTTTTTTCTTCCAAATGTGTTTCTTCCCAATAAAAATTTTGTTTTTTGCCTTCCTTTATTCTCCTTTTTGATTGTAGCAGTGTATTTTATTAATGTGGCACTTAGAAACAGCCCAAAGGCTATTAGTGAGGAATTACATAATTTTGAACCTCAATGAAATGACAAGAAGGATCAGTTTTAGGTCTCCTTCTTTCCCACGTCAAGAAAGGATTTTGGCAACTTTAACATAGGGGCCCTTTTGGATTTATTGTTTTAAAAATCCCCCTGGAACTAAAATAAAGTCTATATATTACAGGCCTTAAAATTGTGCCCCGTGAACCAATGAAGAGGACGGTACCTGAGTTTACACCTCTTTTTAACTTCACACCCCCAAAAATGGGAGGAAAATGAGACATTTGACATGCGTCGTTACAACCCCCCCCGGTTTTTTATGAAATAACTCAAATAACTGCTCGGCAGAAAAATTTAATTATGGCCCTTCCCCCAAACACCCCAGCTACCACATTTATGCCACCCGTTTACAGTGGCGGCATTAATTTATAAGTGACAAAACAACAAATATATTAGAAAAGAATAAACTATTCCATGTACGGTTTTTTCAACTAATTAATCTTGTTTAATTTATTTAAAAAGCAAAAAAATTTAATTTTTCAACGTAATAAAACTTTTTATTTTTTAAAATACAATATAATTTTTAATACTTTTAAAAAACTTTTTTATTTTTTCATTTTTTTTTTATCAATCCATTAAAAAACAAAAAACAAAATTTATTCTTATCATAAAAAAAAAAAAATACGGTGTATTTTTTAGCTCAACACCGAGAATAATAATATAAAAGTCAATAAAAAACCGTATTTGATACTCGGAGTTTCCCTAGAAAAGTCATTGACCAGAAAAATATATTGAGAATATCAGCAATATATTTTCTTGCAGGTGTTCAAGAAAATCCTGCGGCGTTTAAGAACTCAAGGGGGCGCTGAACCCATTTTTTTTTCCGAAATGGATTTGCTTTTCTTTGAGATAACTCTTTAAAAAGAAGAGTCAAAAGTCAATGTGGAGATAAAAGAATTTTAAAAAGGAGACGAAAATAAATCAATATAAGCTTATATGAAGTAGTAAACATACATATAAGAATAAGCGCATAATTATGTGTGTATAAAATTCAATCTATTCTCTTCCTTAATTTTCTTCAGTAAAGACAGTATATTTTAGCAGAGAAAAAAAATTAATTATCCCAAGATAATAAGGACATATTAGCTTTCATTATAAAATTTATATGATAGGAACAAACTTTAATATACTTCAAATATAATAGAACATCTATAAATTAGAATAAAATTTCTTTTTTTAATCTTGCTCAGCTGTTCGTAATAATTTCCCTTCTTGAAAGGCAAATTTAATGGCCTAGTGAAAAATTTTTTAAAAAAATTCTAAAGCTTCGTGAATGGTGATTTTCAAGACGAGGCATGTGCTCTCGAGACATGGACACTTTTTCTGGAATAATCAACGAGATTAGTTTACCTTAAATATAATCAAGCCTCATATTCCTCTTATGGTAGAAGAAGCTATAGGAAAATGAATTGTGGTTCAGGTGTAGTGCTCAGTTCTCGACTGCATGTCAAATTTAGAGATTCTTCCCTCCCAAGAAGCATTTATTGTTAGTTAACTTGTTACTGACGGTCCAAATCGGTGGTTTTTTCGGGGATGCAAAATCGACGGTGAATTTTATGATTATGGGCATGAAAAAGACCCCAAAGTGCCTTTTTTCCCTTTGGGTACCTCAAAAAATTAAGACCCTAAGTACGGTTTCGCATCGCCGGTCAGGTGCCCCCCTTGGGGAGGAAATTTGGGCGTAAAAATTATCTGCGGTGATTGGTATCCGCCTATATGGGCCCGCCCCAAAAAGAGGTACTGTTTCCCGGGGAATGTATTAAGGGGTTGAAAATGGTAAAACCAATCCGCAAAACCCCTTATAAATAAAAAAAAAAAAATCCCAAAATTAAAAATCAGAGTATGATAACTTACTTCTGACTATCCTTTGAATTTAAATATATATTTTTTAATAATATAAGTTGTGGATTTTATTTTTCAACACGATCAAAAAAACAGTTTAAATATCTTAAAAACGAACTAAACTTCTTTGTGTGTATTTTACCAACATATAACATCAACTTCCCGAAAGCATAAATTTGTGAACAATAACAAATACACGTGATACCAATTCATCTTAAACCGGAGACACATGTATTCAAATTAAGTGGTTCAACACTACTTGACTGTACGATACTCACGTAGCAGAACCATCTTTTTAAATCAGCTAACAAAGAGCAATATTTAAATTTCCTTTGAAACGGATACAACATTCAGACAACTTTTAAAAAACCATGTCTCAAAAGCAAGATTCAACTCTATGTCATTGAAACCTTTAGCTAGTCTCTAATCAGGAGGACAGATAACAGAATGATTTAAAAAGTTCCTACCTGATCCGAATTAAAACAAGAGGTCTGACACCTTTAAACCTCAATCCATTGCTCTTTTTTCTTTATTTCTTGTGGTCACAGATTTAAGAGACTCTTTGTTGAATATATTCTGGAAAAAAGACAGCGTGCCATGTCACATGTCACAGTGTAAATGTTCAAACATAAAAAAATGAGATATACTGTTACACTTTATCAGCCAGAATATTAAATTTGTAAGTTACGTGCAAGCCAATATTGTTGAATTGTGAGTTTTGAAAAATGTAATTTTATTTCCCCCTTTTTTTACACGAGTATTTAGATAAAATTGTTTAACTACAGTAATACCCCGAACTTACACGATAGGTAAAAACTGAGTAATAACAGCGTAAGTTGGGTATAATTTCACATATAAATACATATTTTTAATTAGGGCCGGAGACGAAAGAAAAAAAATGGCTAGTAAAATATTAGATACCACATATCCAAAATCGCTAATTGAAATGATTTTGATGCAGAAGGTTTCACAAAATCTAACAAAATAGTCTGCAGGCTCAAAGATTTTTTTTTCTCATAAAAAATTTCCTCGTAACATACTAATATTTTTTTTATTCCTTACTTTGTTGAAAAAACATGCTATTTGTTGGAGAGTATTTCCTAAAACTTGTAACCCTTTTTCAATTAAACTGAGGTCTTCTGTCAAATTCCCAACCGTCATTCGATCTTCTGATTGAACTAGTCAAAAGGCTCAAGTTCTTCAGTGTCTTGCGCTTGCATTTCTATGAGTTCATCAACTGTCATCTCCTGATTGTGGGAATCCAACAGTTCTTGAACTTCATCACTACCCATTTCTAAATTTATTTGCATGGCAAGATCAATAACTTCTTCAATCCAATTACCAATTTCATCAGGCTCTGGCACTGATTCCGCCTGAGTTTCAGTGATGAGAAAAAAAGTCAGGGTACCGCAAGTCGAGGTGTTACTGTGTGTGTGTGTATTTATTTGTATTAGATATATACTATCATTAAATAAAAAAGAACATTGCATTTTGAAATTTCTTCAAGAATTAAAGCTATTTTATATTCTTCACCATTGCGAACCTTATTTCTGCACGCAAATAGATTCATGCAATGAAAATACCATGTAACAATTAAATATATACTTGTAGTGGATTAGATGTTAAAGATAAAACTAAATGTGGTTGTGTTTTATTGAAGTCTTCGTTAGTGTAACATCTATTCATCTAAGTTTGGTTACGCAAACTTAAATGAATAAATGTTACACTAACTATCGTTAACGAAAATTATGGCCAAAGAACATGGACGGTTTTTCATAGTGACCACATTGTCCTCAACCTAGCCTCTACCGAAAATGGGTGGTCGCTAGAGAGAGTTTCTGTTGCTGTGGAGAATCAGTTACAGTTATTAATCACAAAAGCTTACTTTTACGAAAAGTTAAACTCATCTTCCACATCATCACAAAGTACATTTTCAATGGGTCCCGTCCCATGTCAATATCTACGGAAATGAATGACAGCCTTGCAAAGAAGGGACTAGACCATTCTGTCCCTTCCACCTCAGAGCTCACATATTTAGAATTATTCTGAAGGTAAAAAGCCCGAAATAAAGAAAAATGGTTAAAAAGCCTGCTCGCATAAAACGGGTGTAAGTATAAAGACCGGTACTCTTTATCTCTTTCCTCGTGACTAACAGTCCAACACTTTGTGACGGGCTCATCGCGCTTTCCATTAATTGTCCTTTTGGGCTCTTTGGGGCCGAAAAAGGCAAATTATTTCCAACCAAATCCAGAAGCGAAGTGTGATTATGCAAATTAAGAACCTTTTAAATAGCAGAAGTTTAGCTTAAGTAAGATGGCCTTTTGGGAAGTGATTATGCTAGTCTGTGCTTACGCGTGTTTTCAAAAAAGTAAAGAGGAGAGTTAGCCGAATTTCAAGAGTTCAGTTATTTGTGCCAGTAAGCGTTCAAATCAAGGTGGATATCATTCCACGCGAGATAAAGAAAAGTCATTTAGGATTCGGGAGAAATGCTGCTACCCAAGATATAGAGGTAGGATCGTTCTATTAACTACTAGGAACTGTGTATATACAGAGGTTAGGAGTAAGTGGTAAAGTTAAATATAGTGGTCAGGGTCGCGCTTATTTGGTAATACGTATTATGTGTTTCTTCACCTCAGATCCGCTAAGTTTAAATATAAATATTATCATTGTATAGTGTTTAAGTAAAGATCTGAATAAAGAGATATTAAGATTATGGCAACGCCTGGTTCTTCATTTACTCCCACACTCCTAGGTCATGAGGATAATTTAGAAGTAAGGCAACACCCACAGCCCAATGCCTTACAACTTGTCTGTCCCCACTTTCCAGTTGGGCACTTAAACAGGCTCAACCTCAACAAATCTTGGACGGCATTGGACTGGACTGGGAAGATATCCATGATAGACCACTTCTAGTATCGGACTTCATTCAAGTCAACGGTTTCACCTATCTAGTCTGACCAGACGGGATAACACTAATCAACAAGACAACACAATCACAAAAGTGGTTACACACTTTGTTTCCAATAAAAACTAAGATCTACTTTATGTAAAGTTTGAATGGTACTTAATTATAATATTAAACTTATAATAATTCAATTATTATTTAATTGTACTAATTTAATCGTATTTAATTATTATCTAGTTATTATTTAACTGCAATAATGTAATTGTCATTTAATTATTATCTAGTTAATTATTATTTAAAATATATTCTGATAATTTATATTCCCAATAATATTTTTACATGTATTTAATTGTAAGTAAATAACTATAATAGCAATTTTTTTCAGTACCAAAGTAAATAAATACATTGTGTTCCCTTGCACGTGAAAGGAAACATAAGACCTTTTGAACATTTCGGAAATGCAGGATATTACAGAAAAAAAAAAAGGACTAGTAATAATAACAAGGCATGTAATTTTCTTTGTTCTGATCCCTTGGGATTGCTATAGAAACATTCCTAAAAATATATTGCGTATATTTCTCTTAGCCCTAACAGGATCCAAAGGTTGCAAAGAGTAAATATTAGTATGTAACTATTTATTTTAATCAGTTTAGATGTAAAATAAATGAAGAAAAATTAAGTAATAATGTGTAATTTTAGGATCAATGTGTAGTTTTATCAAACATTTGTGTTTTCATTTGTTCAAATACATTTTATTATTGCACAAAATTATACTTACCGAAAAACATAAAACACCTGAGAAAAAACACAGTGTTAAATTATTACACGGCACGATAAACTGAAATAAATAATAATAATAAAATACAGTCCACAAATATTTATCGTTTGCGCCAATTGATTTGACAGTTCTTTTTCTTTTCTTAACATTCCCGTTTACATAATTTCGTTCGACATACTTTCTATTTTGACATTCTGTATATATAAAAAAAATACAGATATAGTTAAAATTAATCAAACATTTCAATATGAGAGGAAATGTCCTTCAGTTGTGAAAGAATAAAAAGGTTTAAATAAGAAAAAATCAAAAGAAAACATATTTAAATCATGTTCTTATTTGCATTAAGGAACAAAATATATGGGTATGCATGGAAAAAGGTCATGTTTCAGTACGGCTTTTTCTAAATGTTATTTGAAAATACGACACTCTTATAAGTATCCCATAAAAGGAACTTGTAACCACTCTTGTTGTATAAACTGTAACTGACATTACCATGCAGCAGAAGCGCGCTGTTGTGACCACATATCTTCAGGACAGGACAGGTAAAGTGCGAATGTGTCGCTATGAAAAACCGTTCACGTTCTTTGCCGATTATTTTTGTTAACGACATGTCTTGCATTTGTGAAACCAACTTAAATTAATAGATAATAGTTATACTTAAGGAGACTTAAGTGTACAATTTACCAACTTTAGTTAATCCCCAACGTCCTAATTCACTTTTTTTTAATAAACTATTCCGATTTACTTGGGTTTCGAAAAACAAGCACCAATTCAATATCATTTGTAGATAAATCCTATATACTGATTCTTTACTCCTTAACAACATTTTTAAGCAATTTGGAGAAAACAAGTAATATATATTTATAAAAACATAAGTTAATTCCTACACAGGTCAATAGGGAAAATTTTTATTTCAGTTACTTTTTATTAAATAATTACAATTAATCCGAATATGTATATACATATGACAGAATTACAATATTAAGTGACAAAATATAGAAAGCGATTTTCCTTGCAATTTTCCATTTCCCTTTCTATATAGGGTGCTGGACTATTTTGTTTGTTCGTTACTATTTATAGGGATGGCGATTCTTTTCGAAAAAGATCGTTTTTTAAATCGATTCGAATCGTAACCTGATGAATCGATTCACAAAAAAATCGAGATCTAAAAGATCGATTTTTTTTTCAAGTCTGCATTTACAACGTGAATATAAATTCATTTTATGAAAAACAAGAAGGATACCATAATAAACGATCTCTTATCAGTACAATCAGGGAATTTTTTAGTTCAGGGAATTCGACAATTACGATTAATTTTATCATATTAAAGTATAAGGTATAAAAGAAGACATTTATTTTCTAAATGTATTTGTTACATTAAAAAGTTAAGAAAATAGATAATATAGTGTCCAATGCTTAATATCTAAGCTTTTTAAAAACAACAGTCTGTCAAATCTACAGCGATCCAAGCGGTTTCGCTCATGGCTTGGGATGTTGCCGGCAATCGAAAAAAGGCGCTCACAAGGAACAGATGATCCCATGATACTTATATACATCATGGTTATTAAGTGAACGTGGTGATAGAGTTTTTCTGTCCTTGCAGTACAGTATAGAATCATACTTCAGTTGCACAATTGCTTGCGATAAATAGTGTTTAAATTCTTCATTAAGCCCTGACATTCCGGTGCTTTCAACTAAATGTAAATAATTTTATGGTTTTTACCAAAACAGAAAAAATCGAATGTCGATTTTCTACGATGAAATATCGATTCACTCAATCGATTCAGTGCTACATATCGATTTAAAAAATCGATTTTTTTGTCCCGAGAAATCGATTCTTCGATTAATTGATCTCAGATCATCGCCATATCCCTAACTATTTATTCATTCATTAAGTTTAATTATTCTATTAAAGTGGTAAAAACAAATCACATTCTCAGAAATTAGTCCAACTCGGGGAGATTCGAACCCACGACCATTGGATTAGAAGTTCAACGCGCTATCCATTGCGCTACAGGGACACATCGAGCGAGTTTCCTTTCTATATATGCTGTTGGACTATTATTTTTGTTTGTTACTATTTCTTCATTTTTTAATATAATTTAATTGATTAATTAATATTCGGAAAAAATGTATTAACGTCAAGTGTCATCCGCCACAAGTTTAAAAAATGTATTTGAACTTGAATGGACGAATAGAAAATATCTTATTAGTAATTGAAAATTTGAACAAAATGTATAAATAAATAAATATATATAAGGAGAAAGAGTGGACTAATAGTAGGAATTGAAAAAATCTTGTAATAAAAACATTTGTGAAAATTTAGTAAAAATATTCGAATAATACTTGACTATAATTCTATAAATCTACGTACTTATCAAACTGATTATTGATGTAATACCTAAAATTAATAAGTAGTCTATATCTTCAAATACAACATAGCATCGGTTAAACCAGTTTGCTCTTAAATCAAAAATCTCATCATAATTTGTCGATATTTTAATTCCGCTATTGACAGTAAATATTGGTATTTTATTAATTAATTGCTGAAGATAGAACCTTTGCACTTTTAGAAACCCGATGCTCAGCTGTTTTCATTAATAATGTTTGGTTATCAATCGTTCATCATAGCTGAACTAAAAGGTTCTTGGTTGATAGATAATAGGGAATAATGCTTTACTGGAGGATTTGAGCGGAAGATAAGTTTAAATCTCAATGAAGAGAGCCGGGATAATTCTCAAGAACTCATTAGAATGCGGATTATGTGCGGGGAAATGTGGTGTAAAGTTGTGAAAGATGCCATACCGTATTAATTTAGGCGATTAAAAATATCATTACATCGGTAGTTGAAATAGCGTTTCATATTTCGAAAAAATATTCTCGGTTCATTTTAACGTATACATTGCTTAGGTTATTCTTTGATTATATATATATATATATATATATATATATATATATATATATTTAAATATATATAATTCAATCACAAACACAAAAATCAATCAAAAAATCGAAACCAAATGAATCCTATAAACATTAAATCCCATTTCAAAATATCAATGGCGAATATAGAAGATAAAATTTAACGTTTTCAAACAAAATTAAAAAATTATAAAAAAAAAAATTTATAAAATATCCAAGTGCAACCTCGACTTAGGACCGATAAGGGGGGTTTAAATTAGTTTGATGGCGCCAACCTTCCCCTATTGCAAACTGGGGTTAATCGGAAAATATCTAATTCTCAAAAAAATTTAAAATTAAAAGTTAAAATTTATTAAGTTAAAATTTAATTAAAGAGTTAAAATTAAACCATTAAACTTGAAAAAATTAAACTATTCGCCATCGCATTCTGAAAGATATTGTATTAAAATATTAAAATTCTAAAATAATTAATTGAAATATAAGTGAACCTCGAACACCAAAGATGACGCACCATCTTAAAATAGTTGTATAGGTAGAAAAATGTCTAAAACCGAAAGTTCAATTAAAACAAGTATGTTCACAAATGAATACGTAAATCATTAAAAACTCACCAAAAAGATCTTATCAATAATTCAATTCACAAATTTTGGGAAAGATTTTTCCTCATATTTAATACAACAATTACCAATTCCCATATTTTGCTCACAACACCCACTAATGCCATGTCAATCCAAATGATTCATAATCTCACACTAGGGTTTAACTATTTGGTATTAGATGCAAATCAGAGAGATTGCATGCAGAAAATATATATATATATATATAATATAATTCCCAGTAATTTAATCTTTAATAGCTCCTGATTTATTTATGGTCCAGTTCTTCAGGACAACCGTTTAATTATTTTAATTAGTTACCTACCTAACGGGGACTTCTGGAACTACATCCATCCACCCCCCAAATCATGTGATGTCCCGCTGGGTATAAATACCGAGATCATTGGAAATTCCACTCTCTTCTCTTTTCTGTCTGTGTCTTTAATCATGTAGCTGGCTGCATTACATAGTGTCATAGTTTCTTTGTTCTGTATAGTGTCGACCATGCTTTATGTCTTTAATATGTCTATGTGTTTCAAGATGTGCAATAAACTAGATTTACTAATTACAAGACTGCCTCGTCAATAACATTGAATACGCAACATCAACCAGCAAAGAAAATGTATCTGATATACAGTAATCACTTCCAATGGCCACGCCTTGTCCTTTCGTTCGTTACAGTACCATCTACTCTCCACGACCTTATAGTTGTCTATACATATATATTTAGAGAGAGAGAGAGAAGTTTAGAAAAGAATTTTAAATAATTTTGATTATTTCGCAATTTATTTACGAAGTAAGGGATAAAAAATCTTGAACCATTTAGATTGGATTCCTTGTTTTTATCCTTGTGGGTGGTAGATGATTGAGTCCATAATACATCAAACAACAAATATAATTAAGTATTTATATTTAGAAAGATATAATCGTGTATTTTTGTGAACCTTTAATACTCAAACTTAAGTCACTTCCCACAGAACTTCTTGTTCTGATGCTATACTGAAGCCTAAGTCAATTTTGGGAAGTGCAATAAATAAATATCATCAAGTGGGAATTGCTTTTCAAAAATTCTGCATGATCTGAATTTTTAAATGCATCATTTTGAGTTGCGCATATTAATTAAACATAAAAATATGCTCAATTATGTTTAATCTATTTATTAATAGGAGACAAGCAGCTCACTCACTCATCACAAAATCTCCAAAACTATTAGAAATTGACATAAAATTAGGCAGGCATGTTTCTATTGTTTAGAAGAGATCTGCTAAAAAAGAGTTTTGCGGAAATTGACTCCCAATGGAGGATTGCGGGGGCATTTTAGATTTTAAATATCCCGTATTTGAACCATTATGCCCACAGATTTGAATTTAACAAGCATGTTTCTATTTATGAATAGAGATCCGCTGAGAGAACAGGTTTTGCGGAAATCGACTCCCAATCAGAGGAGTAGTCATTACAGATAAAAAAAAACTTCCGTTTTTCAGCTATTAGACCTACAGATTTTAAATTTGGCAAGAATGTTTCTTTTGTTAAAAAAAAGATCCACTAAGAACTTTACAAAAATCATCTCCCAGGAGTCAAAAGTGGGTTGCGGGGAAGTAATAGATAACATTTCCCGTTTTTGAACAACAAGACCAGCAAATTTTAAACTTCGTAAGCATGTTTGTTTTGCTTAGTAAAGATCCACTAAGAACAAGTTTTGCTGAAATCGACTCCCAAGGTGGGGGAGGGGGATTATATACGGGGTTTTGAAAGATAATTATACTTCCGTTTTTGAAATTCAAGTCCTATTCTTTTTTTAAATCAAGAAGCGAAGGTTATAAAAGAATGTTTTTCAATACTATCGAAAACTTTTGTTAAGATTTAAATATCTCTCGATAACTTAAAAAGTAATATATATTATAACCATATAACATCACGAAATAACCAGTAAAACGACTACGTAATGGCTAGTAATGCATATATAAGGAACACACAGAGTGCCTCAATGGTTCAAGTGTATTTTAAAAAATCGTAAAGGAATTAATACTAATAGATTGTTTAATTTTATATCTCTCCGAAACAGTCAGTAGCTCACACAGAAGTTTTCCAAGGGGAAGGGGGGTCCAGGGTCGAAAGTCCACCATTCTTGTATCATGCTCATTTTGATTTTGTCGATTTTGGGGAATAAAAAACAGTAAAAAACTAATTATTGAATAATTAGTATTAATTAATAAAAGTAATCATTAAAAACAAATATTTAATAAAATTTTATGTATTATATACTTAAAATTATAATCAATCGGAAAAATCAAAGGGTTTTGGGGGTCCGGACCCCCAGGACCCCTTGTGTGTGCCATGCCCCGAACAGATATCCTTACTTTAAAATAAACCATTAGTCCTGTAGGAAAGAATTATACAAAATTTCGAACAAAAATATTTTTATTACGAAATCATTATTAATTCTTATGAATTCGAATTTTTATGAATTATTACGCATTGTTTTGATTATATTACGAAATTATTGAAATCAATATATTTTTTCCTTTTTAAAAGAACTAAATGTATATTGACATGTTCATAAAATTTATACAGCTGTCAAGGTATCCGACTATCTTAAAATCATGATTTATTTCAAAAATTGATAAATTTTTTTTATGATTTTATTTTATAGACCATCTTATTAGCTTAATAAAAATACCAAGCTTTTTATTTTCCATTCACTAGAACAAAAACTACAAGTGTTTTAACTAAAGAAGATGCCATAACTTTACACAAGATGTCAAACTTTTTAAAAAGCGTTTTACTCGAAATGTGTTTTTCGAAAAACTCAAACGCGGACAGGATTGCTCAAAAAGTTTTGAAAATAATTTCATGAAACTTTTTGTAAATGTTTTGTATAACAGTAGAAGTATTTTGTTCATCAGATTTATCGATCACTGTATTATTTCAAAATTCACAGTCCTTTATGTGAATATAATCACTGTTTTTTTAAGCAATTTCACATAGTCACTAAGATAGAGGGCTCTAGTTTTTGTAAAAATTAAAATATCTATTATCCTGAAGGTCATTTCAAACATGAATAATAAAGTAACACATTAAAATTGAAAAATTGAGAATTTGTTCGAAAAATTTTTGTACAAAACGGGCCCCGTTTATGTAATTTTTTGTACATTTTTACCAGTTTTTTTCCCATTTTAATAATAATAATTTTTTTTTCTGTTTTCAATTTTGCGATTTTTTGTTTTAAATATACTAAGTAAACCTAAAAATCACAAAAAAATTCCCATATCTTCATTTTTTCAAAAAAAAAGTTGTCGCAAGTAGTCGGATACCTTAATTCTACAAATATTTTACTGTTTTCAATTTATAACATTACTTATTATTGTTATTATAAAAAAGTGTAAAGCGTGTACGAAGTTGCGTTACGAAGAAAGGATATTTCTTAAATTAATTTTTTAATTAATATTCTTTGTTTGATAGATTAATAGCTTAAAGCATTTCTGAAAAATAACTACAAAGGAATTATCGTTTAAAAACAAACAAGAATTAAGGATTAAATTTTTATAAGTTTTTTTTTCGTAGTTTAGTGTTTGTATAATATTAAAATGTGAAGATATTTTTAATCAAAAAGTTTTCTTATATGTGAAAAGTGTTTTATACTCATTTTCCTTTTTTTTTTTTTCTACTTCCAAAAATCAAGCAATTCTGTAATTATTTTAAAATTCTAAACTTTAAAAAAAAGAAACTGTACGCGTTATTTAAAAGATAAATCGCCAATTCTAGTGTACTGGTTAAAAATATCCCATCTACATCTGTTCAATGATACGAACCTCCAACAACCGTTAGGACTCGAGGACAAGGAAAATGTGCAACTCAGTAAAATCGCATCTGGACATCTCCGTCCCCTCTCCGCGATCCTTTGTCCTGTTTAGCAGTAAACATGAAAAGGCTTTACCGGCATTTCGGTTATTAAAAATTCAAGTACTGTTTTACGATTAAAGGAAACTAAATTACTAAGTTCCAAGGAGGGGCATCTGTTTTAGAGATATACTTTCTGCACTGCATTATACGAGGTTACTGGTTTTCGGTGTGCTGTAAAGTTTCTCTGAACTTAACGCGGTTTTTCGGAAATACGCCCTTCTTTTTTCCGTCTAATTTAGAAGCCGTTCTTTCCGTTTATCTAGAGGATATTTCTCGGAACTTAAAGTTAGAAACAAAAGTAAATCAAGTACAGAGTTTGGGATCAGAGATAGAAACCGAACGGAAAGAAACAGGAGATTTATTGGCGAGCATTTTTGTGTACGTGTCAGATGATATCATATGCTTTTTGTTTTCTTTTCAAAACTCGAAATAGTGTGGTATATAATTTTTATGTCATGGTACTATTTCAACTTGTGGAAAAACTAAAACGATATTTTTATTTAAGTGAATAACAGATATAGATGTGTTCAGAAGGAATTTCAGTATATTTTTCGTCTTTGTAGATTTTATGTTCTAATATATGTATTTATGGAAAATATATATTTGAAAAGTATTTTTCCTCTCAGTAAGCATTAATAATTGAGTGATTTTTCGTGATCAAGCTCAGGGGTCGATAATCACATAGCTGTAATGTAATGTACCAAACTCATCTACCAATGATTTAGGGGCCCGCACTTGTGAGTATTCAAGCAATTCTATTCACTGTGGTAATTGATTAATTGATCAGATATCTTGTGGTAATACAGAATTGAGGGAAAAGAGGTCAAGAAGTACAGATTTAGATATATTATTTATGCATAACAAAAAATATTTATTAACATAAAAACAGTAATATAAAAAAATTTGTTTAAGTCAATTCCTACTTAAATCAACAAAAGAAAAATTTTTTATTTTAGCTACTTTTTATTAAATAGTTACAATTAATATAAATAGGTATATACATGGGACAGAATCCACAACATTAAGTGGTAATTAATTTTTATTCATTGCCATTTTAAGTATCGTATTGTCATCCAAAGAAATCGTGTATATATAAAATTTCGAAGTTCAACTGAACGCTTTAACACGTGAGAGAGAAAAACATTTTGCAGAAGTTTTTTGACACAAGTCGCCAAAAGGGTCACTCAATTGCCAAAAATGATGATGCCAACGTGGCTGTGTGTTGTAATTCTTTTAAATAATTAGTTTAATCAATCGAATTTTTATTAACTATAATTCTACTGTTTTTGTCATCAAAATAATCGTAGCATATATAAAATTTCAGCTCAATTCAGCGCTTTAAAATATGTATTTTATTAACGATCGAAAATTCCACCAAGATAAATAATTACATAAATAAATATATAGAGAGTGTGAGCTAATAGAAGGAATTGAACACACAAACACTATAAAATATAACAATTCTTTCTCAATATAAATAGAAAATAAAAATTGTACATATGTTATGTATCTTTTAAGAATATTTATTAAAATAAGAAATAAACATAAATATAAATATCCTGCAATATCGTTAAATAAAAAAATAAATAAAATTTTATGCGAATTTTTGTCTCTGGCTCTCTTAATATTGCAATAGCTCCTCATGGGTATCGTATTATCAGGGTGCGATATAACTATATCTTATAATAACGTTGTAGAGGGTACTTTTCGAAATTCCACGTGCCGCATGTGACACGCGTGCCTCAGGTTGCGGACGTCTGGTCTAGCATCAAGAGAAGTAATTTTTTTCGTAAAAGTGAGTTACATTTTTTAAAGCTTTTCAAAATAAGGAAATGCTTTATCATGTTCATTTTTATAGCCATTAACAATATAAGTTGTAACGGGCCATCTTGCGAGGTTTTTCTTCTTAAAACTAACTTTGGATTTTTGTTTTCTGAAGCTTAAATTGCAACCTTCTTACAGAGGAAGCACGATAATGCTTATGTGAAGGGCTATATAGTGTATGAAATGGAGTTGAACAATAACAGTAATTCTTCTGTCGGACCATATCATCGATTACATTACCTGCATTACTTATAGTAGGATTATTTTTGAAGAAACATCTTCCAGCTTGCTCCAATACCGTGTAGAGGTTATGAGGATTGTGCCAGTGGCGTACCGTGTGCACCCCATCGCTGGGGGAGGGCAGAGTTCTAGGAGGCCCAAAAGTCTGTGTCTGACCAAGTACGTATTTAACCATTTTACATAAATATCAAAATCCTGACTTTGCAAATTCCAAATATTCTCCGCTACATGGCTTGCATCACTTCTGGTTACATCAGATATAAGTCAACGCATTAATTCATTGAGTATTTTTTCACAAAATATTGGGGCTTTTATTTTAAAAATTGCGTTGAGGAAAGCTTCGGGCTAATCACCCACGCATGAAAAGTGAAAATATCTCAGTGTTTGGGTAGGTTTGAACCCCCAAATCTCTCTCCTTTGTTTACGCCACTGGTAATTCTTTGTAATTGTTCGCGATATTAAGATCTCTTCATATGTATATAAGGCTAGGGATTGCAATATTGAATCAAAAGTTCAATACCGGGGCAATTCGATTTTTAGATCTTAATACCGGGATATCGGATTTACAATACCATTATCTTGAGAAATTTTTTAGAAAACGAAAAGAAAAAATTATAAAATCACAAAAATAATTATAACAGTGGATGGATTCCGCTGTACTTCCTCCATTAATTTTAACCAACTCTTGAATATTTTACATTGTGCCACCATATTCTTTTATCCTTATAAATAATGAAACCAAACCGAAGTGTTATCCAACTGATTTTTTATGTTCTTTAAAGTTATTCTTATTCATTGTGCAGGTTATTATTTATGATTGTATATATATATATATATGAATCTGAAAAATATTTTGAAACCTAAGGTATGATAATACCAAATACAATGTGAACTAACAAACTCTCAACAATTTAAAAAAAATATCGAAATATTACGCACTTTCTTTACAACTACAGCTTTGTTTTCACAGATACAAATATCAGACTACGAATCCTGCGTGTGTGCAGTATCGCTTAAGATGTAATAGAATGATCAATAGACATATTTTATCACTTCTCTTGATTATACGATGTAACTTATACAGTCTAATTAATTTCTTTGTTAGGGAGACATAAAAACAAAACCGTGGAGCACACAAAGAGGGTATCCTAGGGATCAGGACACCCCCTTGTGTCTATGTATTTGAATTAATAATTACTTTTATTAATTAATGCTTGTGTTATTCAATAATTAATTTTGTATTGTTTTTGTTCACAAAATCCTCAAAATCAAAAATATGTTGGGTGACGTATTGGAACATGATATCAAAATGATGGACTTTCGACCTGGACCCCTCCCTTGAAAAGTTTTGAGTGCGCCACTACAAAAACTTATACTATTTTGCTATGTTGGCTATCTTTGAACATATAGTGGAAATTTAAAAATTTCTATGAGAACAGAAAAACGGTATTCCAACTTGTGAAAACCGTTATTACAGAACATTTACAAATGGCTTGAAATACCGGTATTCGGTATCCCCGATATACCGGCATTGCAATCCTATATAAGACTAAATAAAAAATATATTTTCGAGATACATTTGTGCCTGTTTTGGTATGGCCTTCTGCTCCAACTTCCGGAATTAAGATTCAAATAAGAGCGGTTACGGAATCCTCTACAAGTTTATTCATATGTTGATATATTAGAGGAGAGGCTTAGCTATACATAGGCAAAATATTATTATTGAATCATTTTCAATAAAAATTTCCCTTTTGAAAATGTCAATTTTTTTCTTCATAATTTAACAAAAAAAAAAAACCCTTTTAAATTGTTTTTACTGTGGAATTATTTTTAAACTCTTTTACATTTATATTTAAATTCAAATCACTCTAAATAAATATATATATATATATTCTTTTGTAAGCTTTAGCAAGATCATGACTCAGAACGTAGTCAGTGACCTTAAGACATTTTTTCTTTAAAATCAACACCAAGTAATCCAATTTTAGATTATGGCAGCAGTACAGAGCTTATATTAACTAAAATAACAAAAGGGTGAGGTCGTAATAATGTATATAGAATCCATTTATTTGAATCTAAATTAAATTTTTGTTGGGATTTATTCAATCAAATCTACTTAAACAACTTCAAAATACACAACTCTTTTAAAAGAAAAAAAATTAGTTTTCTAAGCCCTTTCAATGATTGCAAACTCGAACAAAACCTGAATACTTTCCCAAAAAGTCATTTCAAACTTAAATTTTTATCCAAAAATCTTTCAAACTTGCAATTTCACTCCAAATGAACACTGCAACTTTCCATCACCATCTCATCGCTTAGTGGTGGTGCCACACACTGTCGCGACAATACATAAATATGACTCACTGTGTGGTCCGCCTTTTCGAGAAGGCCACAACTCCCTCCCCTCCTTTTTCATATTCCAACCACCCCTACACCTGGCGGGCGAGCACGCCATGTCGACCTCCGTGCAGATTTCATTTCCGTCTCTTTAATACTATGATTAGCGCCTTTTGTACCGGAGAAATAGAATTCCCTTTATATTCACCAAGAACAACTTTAATATTTAGAGGTAGAAAATTCGTGACCAGGAAAACTCTGGCGTAAACACATAAATGGTTTTAGGATTTATAATAAAAAAAAAGAGATGAAGACCCCCGATTTTTCTAAGAATTTCGTGTTTTTGGTCTCGTTTTTTGAGCGCAGAAGTCATTTTGCAGCAAGAAGAAGGGTTTGCTGGAAGAAGAAGAAGAGTAAAAATAGAGATTATTTGACATGCACAGTGAGAATGCGGCGGAGATAAAAGAATTAGAAATATGTTTTATAAAAAATGTACAGTATTAAATTGCTTGTCTGAAAATTTATGTTAAATGCGCTACCAGATTATGTTTTTGTTTGTTTTCCTTAGGTGCTTAATTCTTTCGTAAGGGTAGGTCTAAGAGAAAAGGATTCTCAAACTTTTCTTTTCTCAAGGTACTCTTTATGTATTACCTGAGATGCTTCGAGAATAAAATCTCTCACGGTAGCGTGCACAGGGGTGGAGTTAGGGCAGTGGCTGGAAGCATTTGGGCCCCTGCAAAGTCAAGTTGGGCTCCCAAGTTGGATTTTACAAAGGATAGGTACATGGCGACAGTCAGGATCCCCCCCAATGCGGGAGTGTACGTTACGCCACTGGTTAGGGGGCTCAAACTTCTCTTATAGACCAACATATTTTTTAATTTTTTGCGTAAAGATTACATCTCTATGCTTTCGACTGCGGCAGTGGTTTCTAAACTTTTTTAACTCACGGACTCCTTTTTAAAGTAAAAACTTTCCAAGTGAAAAAGCTACATAAATGCATAGTATAAAAATTTCAAATTTAAAAAAATACTTGAAGAATTATTTATTGAAATTATAAATTTTGTTTAAAATAAAATTTAAAAAAAATGAATGACTTGGGTGAACTTGAGATGTTATCCGTCTCAATGTCTGTGAGTAGCAACCGCAAATCCCCACGAGCACTAGTTTTTAGTTTATTTTTTTGTGTGATGTTTTTTACGGAGCTGAATCCAAGTTCTACTGAATTGGAAGACGGGAAAGTAGACAACAACTTCAGTAATGCAAGATATAAAACTGGGATCTCTTTTTGTAACCAGAATTTGTGGTAGCCTAGTTAAAACATTGGTGGACATTTCAATAAGATTAGTATAAGTATTATTATATGGATTCATCTGTGTTTGGGATCCGAGTTAGTTCACGAGCAAAATGGTTCAACTTTGAGTCGGGAATACCTAAGTGAATTATTGTTATTTATTTAAATTTCCTATAAAAAATATATCCAAATATCTTTATTTTATATTAAACCTTGTGGGGACCCCTGGCATTCTTCAGAGGCCCCCTAAACCAAATTTAGTCTGTGAACGCCATTGGTCCCTGAGTACTTTCAACATACAGAATCATAAAGCAGTAGTATACAACACAGACCTCTTATTGGGGTGGGGCCCAAAAAGAACACGTACACGAAAAAGCCGAAGCTGTATGGTAAAAATTTAAAATCTGTTGGCTTATGGGAGTGGAGGTTAGACCTCAAAACCCCATCCTTGTGTACGCTACTGGTTATTACAAGGGTTGTCTCATTGATATTTTAACAATTATTTTTCTGTGTTAGAAAGCTTACTTAAATCTCCGAAAGGAATTGATTCACGTGTGTGTAGCAATCATTGATTAACTTATTTTAACTTATTTGATTAACTTATTTGATCATGGATTAACTTATTTGAATAACTTATTATACAATTTCTAAATTTGAGTTTGAAAATTCCCTGTGTGTGTGTATTAATTAATATTTTTTAAATTAAATATAATAATTATTTATTTATTTGTCTCCAACTGCATCACTGACAAAGCATAAAAATGATTCTTTTCCTTTGTGATATCGCTTCATTTATATTATTCAAAAAAAAAAAAATAATAATAATAATAAATCCACTTATTCCTAATTCTTCTTAACCCGCGATCACTCGCGCGGGGTGTTCTGTATACCCCAGTTACGAGAAAATCCTCCCAGGATTCTAAAAAGAATGCGCAGAACCACGATTTTTTCTGTAGCTGCACATTTTAGGTTATTGAACCTTCAGGCCTGATGTAATCCCTCTTTCTCGAACGATTGGAATGTAATGACCTTCAAAAGTTTATCTGGGGGCTGTGAACTCCCGCAAGAAGTTGAGCATACGTATATAGTCTGCTCTGAATGTTTGAAAAATGATTAAAATATTATTTTTCTATATACTTTCTACTATCATTATCTCATTAATTATAAAGTATATTTATTACTGGTATATACGTTTTATACTGATTTATAAAAAAATATAAAATTATGTGTTTTAAAATGAAAATTTTGTATGTTTAGTTTAAATTAATGTTACTCATTTGTATACAATAAATTTAATAATTTTATTTGTATAATACAAAAAACATCTTGTACTTTATAAATATGTATCATAATGACTTAATTTTATTTTCATAATTAAGTACACGTGTTAAAAGTTTGGGGTATTCTCTATACCCCGCGAGTAACGATGGTAGCAAAAACAGGCGCGAGTGACCGCGGGTTAAGAGGTAATTTAGGACAAAAAATAAATATAAGTTCTTTGCGACAGTGGATCTAAATTATAAATACAGTTGCTACTATAGTGTAAATTTTTCCTTGTATTAACTTGACGAGCAGTAGCTTAACGTACACCCCCGTAACATCCTCATTAGACCCATAGCCTGACTGATGCCAATTACGGCTTGGTGTCCAAAAATGACATTGTAGGAGGCCACTGTTGACAAGAAATTTTATCATAAGGAGGTAAATGTTTTCGCAATTTTGAAGTTTTATATTATTCCAGTCAGTGGCGTAACGTACACTTCCGCATTACGGGGGCAGGGATTCTAAGGGGCCCAAACCTTGAGTGACACCCTGTACGTATTTGGGCTTGGGACCCCAAAACCTGACTTTGCAGGAGGCCCTAATATTCTGAGTTACGCCACTGATTTCAGTTACAGTTGCTATGTATACTTTTATATATTAATAAGTCGTTACCCATCCACGATTAGGTTGTTTTTTATACCTAAATCCTAACATTAAACTTTCGTATGCATTAAAAAAACATTCTTATAGCTCTCGCCTTCTGATTTACAAAGGGCAGGGTTTGAATTTCTAAAATAGATGTTTTATATTTTTTTACATTTAAGTAACTTTCTTCACCACTGTGAGTCAATTTCACGAAAACCCGTTCTTAGCGGATCTCTTTTCAACAATTAAAACGTGTATGCCAAATTTAAAGTCTGTAAGTCAAATAGTGTCGGAGATATTGGCATGAGCGTGTGAGTGAGTGAGTGATTATTAACGTCGCACTGTTCAGCTACACGAGGGCTTTTGGCGACGGACCACGTCATTTTGAACCATGGTCAAGTGACGTGGACGACACCTCTGAGCTGGCACCCCCTTCTCCTAACTACCACACCACACCACTGGGAGGACGTTTGGGCTCTCGACAGATTTAGCGTGCATCTCTGCCCTACACGGCGGGTCTTTAGTGGTACTGGGCTCGAACTCGTGACAAAGCCAGCCACGATCCGATACCTATACCACTCGCCTACCACGGCCCCATGAGCATATGAGAGTCAATTCAGTTTTCATTAACCTACACTAAATCTTAATATTTACAGAGGTACTTTTCCGTTAGCCGGGTGCAAGCAAAAAATCCCCAGATAATGTAGAATTCTGCCAAATTTTTTACAAGCATTCGAAAAATTTTCATTTCGGGCCACGTGTGCATTTTCTGAATTTATTCAAAACAAAGTACATTTTCCTTTCTTTCATCCATCTTTTGTTTTAAAAAATGATGAAAATTCCTCGCTGAATTTCTGTGGAGACGAGGAGTACACGACCCATCTGAGCAAATTCTCAAGGACATCACCGCATTCTGGAAAAAGCAATAATTATAAGCATTCTTTTTGGGTAAAACTGTTTTGTTTACAGTTCATTAATATTTGTTTATAGTTGAACTTGTTTTGAGAACTATTAACTAATATTTGTTTATAGTTGAACGTTTTAGACAGTTATTCCGTTGATTGTTTTGTCATTCGCTTCACTTGGAGACTTGGCTCGTGTTTGGTACACAATTGGGGACATTTGCGCCCGGTTAACAGTAAAGTACCTAAACAAATTGCAGCTATGAGTGGAATCATAAATGCATGAAAAGATATTTGAATTAAAAAAAAGGTATTTACCAAAATAAATATTTGATATTCAGTGATGCGACAACACATATATCTTTCTTACATCAATTCATTCAGAGACGAGAAAGAAAAAAAATTTTCATTACTGAATACTATTTATGTTCCACAGAACGCTACAAACCTTTTCTTTGTAGTATATTTTCTCCAACGCAGTGAAATTTATTGAAATATCCGATTTCAGAGTCGAATTCTTACGTAACATTTTTACATGCAACCAAAATACTCATAAAATTCTTTTTATAGCTCAATTTTCATATTCGGTATCTCAGGAATGATTATTAAAATTTCACGTAAGTCGGTTTCCGTTTCTGATTTTTCAGAGTCAACTTTACGACTTTAAAAGTTATGATTCCGGACTTACATCCCCTCGATTTAAAGTTCCATGTTTTTGCGCATAAAACAGCTGTTCCAAAATTAGAATGACTGCTCGACCGTGGATAAATTAAATCTGCGGAGCAAAAGTTATTCGAACGAAAAATTACTCCGCTGTTATTTTTAGATTAATTTAGATTACGTATTAATGAGGCTTAGGGAAAAAAAGAATTATTTTTTAATTCGATACTTAAATAAATGCTATTCGCTAAAAAGTTTTCTGATATTTGAAACCTCAATTTGTTTCTGATCTCACAATTTTATGTTACAGAATAAAATGTTTCTAGATAAAGAGGCCTTCAGGATGGGACTGAAACTCAATTAGAATAAAATTACATACATGCCTTGCCCTAAATCATTTTCAACAATTCCCACTTTAAAACAGAAGAGTATAATTTTGAAGTTTTTGACAGTTTCACTTATATTTAGGTTCAGTAATTAACAATAGAAACGATTGTATTACTGAAATCCAAAAGAGTACTACGGCTAATACATGTCTTAACGGAATACGAAAATATATTAAATCAAATTGAATCAAAAGAAAAACAAAGGTTCTATTGTACAAAAGTCTTTAAAGATCAGTATTAACTAATGCGTGTGAAACTTGACCCATGTCTCGAACAGATGAGAACATTATAAGTACCTACGCGAAAGGAAGATTTTAAGATTTATTTTTAGTGGAATTCAGGAAAATGGCATATAGCGAAGAAGATCAAATTTAGAGTTCTATCACTCATATAAAGAATATGACATCGTTAACTTCATCAAAATACAACGAAATAAATAGGCAGGTCACGTTGTCGGAATAGACGACCGCATCACTAAAAATCTTTAATG
>BMAV01008561.1:0-21707 GCA_019973955.1 Trichonephila inaurata madagascariensis
CATAAATTTTTTACACTTTCCATCAAGTAAAACATAAAAATTTTTTTTTTTATATTTCAATTTTTTTTATAATTTTATCAAATGCTGTTTTTAAAATTTTCAAATAAGTAAAGGAATTAATTCTTTAAAGGATTCACATTATAAAAAAGGGGTTTTTTTTAAATTTTAATAATTTATTTTTTAAATCATAATTTGAAATTGAAATATAATTTTTTAACAATGTTAGTTTCTTTTCCCTTTTTAGCAATAACATTTGAACAAATTTTTGTTGCCAAAAATTTAAATAAAATTTTTATCCAAAAAAAATTTTCTTAAAAAAAAATATTAGTATGTTCAAATGTCGCATAATCAACATTTTTTTATCACCTGGAACGTGTTTTTTGATTTTGGCATGGAAAAAGGAAAAAGCATGGAGTTCTTCATTCTTCAAAATTCTCCACTAAGTATTCTTAAAAATTTCGAAAATATCATCATATCTAAATAATAGAAGCTTCAGTTTAATAAGTAGCATTGTCTTTTAAGGTAAATCTAATTCGGGGGTTCGAAACACGTATATAAACTTTGTTAATCTAAACTATAAGGGAAATCGAGCTACATAACACTTTTACCATTTCAATTTTATTATGTTTTCTTTAATTATTAAAAGATCGTTTTTTTGAGACAATAAAATTGATTAGTAAATTTAAAAAAGGGGCACTTTTGTTATTTTTTTTTTACATTTCTTGAAATATTTCTAGAATATAACATAAAATTGTTAAGTTTGTGTAGAATATTTGTAGCTTATTAGTTTAAAAAAGGGTTGAAAATTTTAAAAAACCCAATATATATGTTTTAATAATACGCGCTTCTTTCCCTTCCAAATATAACGTTTTCTTTTTTTTTCTTCTCTAAATAACTAAAAACCGGTTTGCTTATAAATCCATATAAACTAATCAGAAAGGATTTAACATTAAAAATTTAAATCTTTGCGAAAAAATTTTTGGATATATAACTAAAAATAACACAGACTAAATTATAATGTTTTTTTTTCAAAATTTCAAAGTATTTTTAAAATTTTTCCTTCGAAGCTCAAGAATAAGATGAAAACCCCCTAAAAAACATTTGTAAATAAATTGCTTTAAAAAAAATTTTGTTCTTTTTAAATTTAAAAAATAATTACCAGGTTTTTAGGAGAGGGTTTTAAAAATATTTTTTTTTTAATTTTAATTTTTTAATTTTTTTTTTATCTATTTTTTGTTTGTGTGTGTGTGTGTGTAAATTTTTCTTCATTGCCGATCTCCGTAGGATGTTTCGTCAAAAAGGGTGGAAGAGGGTAAAGGGAAATGGCGTAAACGTACGCTATTTGTTTGACCCAAAGAGGGGGTGGGTTTCTTCGTTACCCTCTTCCCGGGTTAAATCTAGTAGTTGTTTTTTTTTTATTTTAAAAATCAGCATTTCAAAAAACTGAATTTTATTCAGGATAAACAGTCCTTACCCCGAACTCGTTTGTAAAAATCTAAGGGTTTAATTTATATTTTTAAACTGTATTAATAATTATATTTACTGTTAAGCGTTTGACAAATTTCAACATTCTTAAGAAAAAACGAGTGAGTAATAGGAAATTTTGAATAAATATTTTTTGTATATTTTTTCATACTTTCAGGTTAATTCTTGCTCCAATATAATATTTTTTAAATTTTGTTTTAAAAAAATTTTCTGATTAAAAAAAAACCAATTAAAAAAGCATTTTGATTTTTTTTAATATTTCTAATTTTTAAACAACCAAAGCTAACTAAATTTTCATGATTTTGTGATTTGCAGAGATGTGTTCAGGCAGAAAAATGGGTCCCAAAACTGCGTCGTTTTTTTTATTGTTAAACAGCATTTCAAAAAATTCAATTCTAAAATGATTTCGTTTTCTTACTCCCCCTTTGCAAAACCAGCAGATCTTATTCAGGAAAAAATTGTCTTTACTTCCTTAAAGTCTTCCGTTCTGGGATGAAATCGGGGGTTATTTAAAAATTATATTTATTGTTAACCCACGATCCTCCGGGTTTGGGTTTTGTACACCCCCGAAACAAGAAAATCCTCCCCCGATTCTGTGCCCCGAACCACGATTTTTTTTGTATCCATTTTAGGTCTTGCCTTCAGGCCATCTCCCTTTTCTCGAACGATTGGAATGTAATGACCTTCAAAGTTTATCTAGGGGTGAGAACTCCCCCGAAATTTACTTTATAAATGCTCGAAAGTTTGGAAAATGATTAAAATATTTTTTTTCTACCTTTTACTATCAAACTCATTAATTAAAGGTATATTTATTCTGGATATACGTTTTAAAACAGTTTATGAAAAAAAAATAAAAATTTTGTGTTTTAAAAATGAAAATTTTTTTATGTTTAGTTTAAATTAAAAGCCCCATTTGTATGCAATAAATTTAATAATTTAATTTGTATAATAAAAAACATCTTTTCTTTATAAAATGTATCAAAGCTTAATTTTTTTTCATAATTAAATAACATTTAAAAATTTGGGGGGTTTTTCCTACACCCCGAGTAACGACGGGAGCAAAACAGGCGCAGTGACTGCGGGTTAAGCATCTGACAAAAGTTCAACATTCTTAAGAAAAAAAATGAGTCAGTAATATGGAACTACGAAAAGGGTTTTTTGGTGGCCGTAAAAGATTTCCCCAAATCAAACGGTTCAAAAAAAAATTTTCCCCTTTTTGGGCCTTTTTAATATACAGAAGATATGGTTCTCTTTTTTAAAAAACAAACTATCATTCTTTTCCCATGTTTTTTGAGTGGTAATTTCAAGTTAACTTCAGTTTGCTGAAGCTGAGCCCAAGGTTTTTTTTGAATGATGAACAAAAACCCAAAATGAATACAAATCGAAATATTTCTACAACTAACGGGGGAAATTTTTATTGACGTTGTTTTAAAACCTTTTTTTAAATACTTTGAAATCCCCGTATTTCATATTTTACTTATTAAAAAACCCTATTGTACCCCTTTTCCCCCAAAATTTGGGACATGAATAAAAAATTTTATTTTTGTTTAAAAAATTGTACTTTTTGTATTAAAACATTTTTAAATTTTTTCAAAAAAGATGTATTCGATAGTTTTTTCCCCATCATACTGATTCATTTTTTTTTTTTTAGGATTTTTAAAATTTCTATCGCGTATTTTAAAAGATAAAAATTCAGGAACATTTTATATTCGACTACTTTTAAAGGCCCCGTTTTATTTTATTTTGATAAGTTAAAAAAAGAAAAAAAAAATAAAAATTTTTTTGAAAAAAAATATAAATTCAAAACAAATATTGCCATGGAAAAAATTGAAGAAAAATTTTAAAAGTTGGGGAAAGTTAAATTTCCCTTTGGGCACCATATTTGCAAGTTGCTTTTAACTTTTTTTAAATTTTTTTTGAATTTTATATTTATATAATACATATGGAAGCATTTAAACCCTTATTTTTATATTTCTTGAAATTTCAAAATCTGTTAAAAAAATTTTTCTGACCTTTTGGGCAATTAAAAAAAATCTTATTAATTTTCGTTTTTGGGGTCCTTATCAAATTCCCAAAATAGGCCCCTTTTCCCCTCACACACCCTTTGCCCAACTGCCTAAAAAAACTTTAGAAAACTTCTTTTAAATGGGTCCAGCTCCTCCTCGTATTCTGAAGGGAAAATCATTTTCTATGAAAACGGGGTCCTTTCAATTTTCATTTTCATATTCGGGGGAATAGCCAAAAAGTACTTAAAATTCAGGTTCAGCCTTTGATATTGTCTAGTAGGTCCTGTCCATTGCAAGATGGAGTATTTCTGTTTTCCAAAAGACAAAAACCCTTGGGAATGAGTTTTGAAACCGCCCCTGCACATGGCCCACAAAATTACATGTAGAAAAAACTGTACTGATCTTTTCCCTTTTTTCAGCAATCTCTTTTTACGGAAAAGAAAACATCATTAAGATGGGTTTCCCCCTTTTCTTCAACCCGCCACATTTTGAGGGAAATTTTTGGCCTCCCAAAAACGGTTTATCACCCCTTTTCAAAATCACCCCTAACCCCCTAACTCACTGTATTAAAAAGCCCAATTTGTGTGACCCCCATAGTATCGTCTCCAAACCTTCCTTTAATCTTACTAATCGTTTTCCCGCCGAAAATCACGCTTTTTACTAAAAAAATTTTGGGGCAGTAAACCCCCTGATCAAGCCGTTCAATCAACTTTATAGAAATAAAATTCAAATAAACACAAAAACAGCACCTCATTTGACTGCCTATACGAAAAGACTGGGGATACTGGAGCGAAAGGAAAAAACAAAGCCAATTTTGCACGTTTTTACTTTGCTTTTGTAACACATTTCCGAATCTCTTTTGTGCAGGGAAAAAACAAGGTCCGAAACTATTTTAACAAAACTTTAAAAAAGCGAGAAAATATTTTTTCAATTTTAAACAATGTTATTTAGTAACATTTTGACGAGCTTTATTGCGCCTTCTCACTAAACCTCTTGGGGAATCTTTGGGGCCAGATGGCATTATTTCAGTCCAAATCTCTCAAGAAGAAAGCGCGAAATGCAAATTAGAGTATAGATATATAAGGGAGCTTTAGTATTCGCGAGTAAGTGAGATAGAAGCCGGATTAGAATAAAATTCGGGTAGTAATAGAATGAAAGAATAATTGTAGAAAAATAGAATACAAGAAGAGACAGAAAGCCAAGGTGCTGATTGCCGCGAGATATTGGCAAGAGGTAAGAGATTAATTATAGAAGAATAATTATAGAACGAAATTTAGCTTTTTAAGGAGTCTACAGTAGATAGAGATTCTGGGATTAATTTCTCATAAAGATAGTGAGTAGGATTTAAGGCGCTAGCTATTTACTTAGAATTGATAATTACGTAGTAACACTCCTGATCATATCCATTTAGTAAGACTTGTGTTGCGTTGATCAATATATATTTAGACAATAATAAATTAGATTTATTATGGAGAATTTGAGTGATCAATCATTTTTTCCTAGGAATCTAGGTCGCGTAGACGAAGAGATGATACCCCCGGGCCACGGGGTATCACAACATTTAAATTTTTGAATATATATATCAAACTTAATTAAACATGAACAAAACATAGATAGATTATAAACTAAACATTTCATTAATTAAAATTTATTAACTTACAAAACAATACTTTGGAAATGTTCATAAACGATAAAAAAAAAGTAGACATAACTATTGAGAATAATTTACTTGCGGTTTTATTGATCCGTTTTTTAAAAACGATTCATCAAACTAGCAAGTACAGTATCTGAAAATAAATATATAATCTCAATTACCATAAAATCCGGCATATAACGCGCACTTTTAACACAAAAAATAAGATCGAATCCTAAGGGTGCACGTTATACGCCGGGTATACAAACGATAGCTTTAAAAATAACAAAAGAGATGAGAATAAAAAATTTTTTACTTCTACATGCATCGAAATACTGCTTAATAAAAGAAATGACATGCCTTATGAACTAAAAGGGTTGTATTTCTAGAAGAAAACTAATTTGTCACAAAAGTCTGAAATAATACTTCGAATAAATCACTTCAAAAAATAGCAACATGTACTAATATTTCAGATTTTATTCGTTAAATGAGTGCAGGTTATACGAATATACTAAAATTAAAAATTAAACTTGAAAGTATAGGGGCGCGTTATACGCCGGATTTTATGGTATAATCTAACTAATAAAACATTACTTTCCTTACAACTGTTTCGAATCTTTATATCTTACATGTGTTGAAAATTCCTTCAAATGTTCATTCTTATTTATTTCTGTGTTGGTTGTGACTAATTCCACCTGCCTGATGAGAGTCAGATCGAGGCCTGCAAATTTTATCGCAGTTAAGGGCTATAATTTTTACGCTTGTCGTTAGCCGTAGCTTTGAAGCACCATGCAAGTCACAGTAGGATTTTTATTCATTTCTAAATGCATTCATTGATTTTAATAAATTACATTTGTAAGAAACAATTAAATGGAAAAGAAATAATAATTTATTAGCTTTAAACATAGTGTATGTACAATAAGTTACAAAAGAGAAAATATTAGGCGGTAAAAAAAGTCCAAATTAAATCAGCGATACTCAACCTGCGGCCCAGCGGGCCTTTCTTAGTGACCCGGTCATGGCTTATTGCACTCAGAAATTTAATTATATAATAACGATGTATTAAGAAATTTAGAGGGAAAATCTATCAAGCAAGCAATCAAAAAGACTATCTTTGCTATCAATATCGGTATAAATTATGGAATTATTTTATTTAATTTTTGTAGCTCCAACGATTAGTGATAATAACGTGAAGTATATAGTGACAATATTATAGGCGAAAATAATTTTTCACTAACCCTTATGTCTTCCAAATGAAAAATATCAAACGAAAATAGATTGTTTCAAGACGATTGGAAACTTGACCATTTCGTAGTAAAAAACAAACATGGATCAACTACTTATTTGATTTGTCCTGAAACTGTTTTATTTAAATACAATATTTTGTCCGTCATTTTACTACTCAACACAAATCTTTCAATGGCTCTTTTCTCCCACGATCTTTTCAATAGCTATAAATTGGCTTTCTTAAAAAAATCATTTCAACAGCAACAAAATATTTTGTCTGTGATAGTCACTAAATTCAGAGATAATAAAAGCATCCGATGAAATTTGTTATACATTATTGATAAACATAGGATTTGTTTACTTAAACAGTAATTGTAAAGTGCTTCCGATGTAGTGTTGATGAATTCAATAATAAAAATCGAATAATTTCGGAAATACAAAAATCCAACTCTGACATTCTGCCTGTTCTAGACGTACTGAAAATACTGCAAAGCATGTCTGTGATAACATAATTGTAGATCTTAAAATGCTGCAAGATTTTATTTATTTCTTGATTTCAGTATGGATGTTCGGCACAAAACAACACAATGCTTGGTTTTGCTTAATACAGTAGAACCTGTTTTTTTGTGCGGTCTTTCTTTATGCGATTTTCTTTTTGTGTGATTTTTTATGTGCGATCTTTTTTTATGATGTGTAACAATTTTAATGGCTTTGGCATAACTATAAAGATTTATATCTATTTAATAGTGGCGTAACGGAGAATTTTAGGACCCCCTCCCCCTGAATGTCAGGTTTCGCCTTTAATATTTTATAAATTGGGTAAATACGTATTTAGCGTAATTCAGGCCTTGGGCTCTTAGAGTCCTTCCCTCCCACCATGATGCCGGGGGTGTACGTTACGCCATTGAAATGTAGACACTTCAAGACACCCTGTTCATTTGTTATAAACAATCTCCCGACAATGGGCATTCAGTTGCTTTCTCTCAACGTTTCAGCACCCCGCGCTTGATTGAAGACGAAACTTTCAATGACAGTGAATAAAAATAAAAGCCGAAAATCAGTTTTAATATTTTGATGAGTTTCCACGTTTTAAATTATCTGGGTCTTACAGCGTTCCTGTCCACTCCCTGCCATTGACTCTCATGTTGAGGCTAACGTTAAATAGTTGTTACATGTGTGGCTCATCAGGAAAAAATGTTGAGTACCCTCTGAATTAGATGTTACCTGTCTGTGATCAGGAAGACATGAACCATTTTCGGCATCTTTATTCTATCGAATCCATCAGTAGGTAAGTCAGTTTTTTTAGCAGTACGTAGAATTAATGTTTATAAGATGGCAATACCACACATCTATTGGTAGAGTTGGGAATTGATTGAAAAAAATCCGTTACTTTTCTTTATTGAATATGCAGATTAGTAAATAATTTATTTTTTTGTCGAAGGAAACTAAATTATTTCTTTAATTTATTACTACAAATTCCGAAAATAATGCTCAAAATAATTCTAAATAATATTCGAAACAATTTTTTGTGCAGTTATAAATCTTCTCCTTTATTCCAATATCGCATTTCATAAGCATATTTTAAGAATAAGTTATCCGTGCGCGAAAATTACACGGAAGAATATTTGAATCGATTTCAATGAAACTGAATAAAGTATCTTGGAACTGAATAAGCAATTTTGATTAATTGAAATATCAAATACTTAAAACTGTAAAATACAAATATATAATCACTTGTTCAAACCTTAAGCTAATTTAATAAAATCTTTCATTCCCAGAAGTGTAAAAATAACTTTCGAAAGATTAAAGATAAAATGATGTAGAGATTTATTTTTCTAATTTCATTTTCAAAAGAAATCATCTATATTTAAATAAGTCAGGAATATCTCGGAATATATTAAGGGAATAAAAATGATGCAACTTGAATAACTAAGTGGCTTTAGAGTTTCTTTTAAGTATAAGTCATGGAACTTAAATATAATTAGAATCGTAGGTAAAAAAAACTGTTTGTGATAAATATTACATATTTGGAAACAATGATGAAAAATACATGCTTTTTTTTTCTTACAGCTTCTTTATCGTGAATTCCTACAATATTTTACAGCCTGGAATAGATGATTTAAATAAACTGAGAGGAAGAAGATAAACATTTTTTTTTATTTAAATATGTATGTGTTGCTAATAAAACACAATGAAATTGGTCACATTGTATTGTTTGAAAAATAACTTGCTGGGAAGTAATTAAAATACAGTAAGAAATAAAATTTTTATGGAATAAGCTATTTTATCTAATACTTAATGAAATAAACATTAGCTTGGAGTTACATAAGCAATTAGTAAGTAAATTAAGCGAGCGTTAGAAAAAAGTTTTTCCTTATTTTATTAGATTTGTTTTCATATAAGTTTCTTCTTCAAAGAAAATAATTCATTCATACATGGATGGAACATATTCAAATAATAGACAAGGAAAACAAATCAAGTTTCGAAACAGGCAGCATCTTTATATGTATACCTAATAAATTATATGATAAGTACGTCCAGCACTTTTGTGAATACAGATAATTAGGCTGATACGCTACAAATTATTGGAATGAAGTTTGTTAATGTATAAGTGAGTAATAAAATATTTTCTTTTTGCACGAATTATTTTCATATTGTTTATTTCATAAATGTATTAATTACCCTAATATAATTCTTCGATGAGACAAAATCATAACAGGCACTGTAATATGTTCTTTTAATGTTATATCTTCGATAGGTGGTTTTAGTTTATACAATATAATTTTATGCGTGGAGCACTTTTTTAATATTCATGAAACAATAGGAAACTAAATAGATATACGCAATAAGTGGATTACTACTTGACGCAGATAAAACCAATAATATTACTTATAGATCTTCAGAGTGTAGAAATTTAGCATAGATATCTTAGCTCGGAAATAATCCATATATTGTGTTTTAGGAAAAAAATGTTAATTGCATGCGTTTTGGTCTTATATTATTCAATAAGAAATAAGATGATGTGAAAAAGTACATATTATTTCAAAAGAGCGTAACAACATCGAAAGAGGCTAAAATGAAATATAATTAGATAATACCTTAAATATTGTTTCGTCTTGTTAATGCTAATATTACGTTTCAATATTGCAGAAATTAACCATGACGAGAGCCAGAAAATTTATTGATTAAGAGCAAATGAAAATCTATGTGTTTATTAACCAAAATATGTCTTTTAAATTGCTCGTAGAACCAACCGGTAGTACCATGTTATTAGAAATATCATATATACTCTGGATTAGACAATTTTAAGGAAAGTTCTGCACTCCTGAAAGTCTATTTTAATCATGACTTATACCAAATTTAAAGGGCAGCATCTAATTCTACACTGACGTCACTCTAAATTCTGACTGAAACGAGTGTAACTGGTTATCTAAGAATCATGTTCAGGTGAAGAAAAGTTGATACGCATAATACTGGGTGTTCATAATTAAACTTGAAATTTGAGAGCATTCTGTAGAAAAAACTATACAGCGGAATGGCTTGAAAATTGGGTAATGACAAAATGAAATGATGGGAATTTTATCGAGCAAAAAAAAAAAAAACGAGTTTGAAAAACCACCCGTATGTGACGTATCATAGCTTTATTCAGAACATATAAATAATCTACAAAAGTTTACAAAACATGCTCGATATGCTGTCGACCTTTGTCTGTTAACATCTGAAAGCGTCAATTCGCATGTTCGACTGTTGACAGCAGAGTAAACAGGAGAAATTTTCGCACAATGCTTTTTTAAGATCAAATAGAGATATAATGGGATCACTGTAGACCCTGAATTTGAGGTATCCCCACTACCAAAAGTCACAAAGATTCAAGACGGGGGAATTAGGGGGCCAAGCTGTAGGAAAATGCAGGCTGATGATTCTGTCGTCATCGAAACGGTGGCGGAGCAATTGTTTCACACAATGGGCATTGTATGGTGGAGAGCCATCCTGCAGAATTACTGTGGTTGTATCACATCACCTTGGCCGAAGAGCAGGAATAACGGATTGATCTATGGTTATGACATTATTTGCATATGCTAATATTTGACATTGCACAACCTTATCTAGTGAAGGTTTTGAAATTCCTTGTTTTTTTTCCCCTCAATAAAATTTCCGTTATTTCATTCCGCCATTACCCAATTTCCATGCAATTCTGCTGCATAGTTTTTGTTACAAACTGCTCGCAAATTTCAAGTTTAATCATGGACACCAGGTCTTTAGTGATGAGAAGAATTTATACTTGGTTGACCCAGATGAGCTGGTCTACTGTGTTTTCATGATCTTCGAAAAAAGAATTGTCATATGAAGGCGGTAGTATGAAAGAGGAAGCATTATTTATTCAAGATAGTATTTCACTTAAATCGTATTATCACATTTTTTTAAGCTTGAAACTACATTGTATTTATTGATTATTGATGATAAGTTTATGAATAACACTTTAACATGATATCACACAATTTATATTAGTTAATATTAATTGCTTTGAGAACTATATAGTATGCTTAGCTGATCTTTTTTAATAAAACAAAGAATTTTTGTGGTAGAGCAGGATAACGCAAAGATGGAAATGACCAAATGTACGAAATTCAGTACGCCTAAATTGTAAATAATGGTGGTGGGCATTTCGAAGCTATTTTTTTCACACTTTGTGTTATATTTTTGTTTAATTCAATGTTGAAGTAGTTTGGGTTTATTTTTTCCGTAGATCTTAAATAAAATGTTATACAGTTACGATTCTTACACTATCTGAGATATTAATTTTTTTTAATACAGGTTGATTTAATTTGGAACATATAAACTATTTAACCAATTTTGGCAATGCAATGTATTGTACATTTTTTTATTATTTTATATTTCAGTTACACATTCAGTCTAATGAAAAAGATATTCTGAATTAATTTCACAATCACAAATCAAACTCCAAAAGTAGCCATGGTATCCAATTGGCCATGGTTACAAACTCGTGGTCGGCATAGTAGAATCGGTAGCTCTAGTCCTAATGCCTCTGAAAGGATGCCATACACAATGGCTGATGCACTTTAAATATACATCAAAGTCGTCCTGTTAGCATGGTGGTGAAATTTGGAGAGTACGATGCAAACTCGAGAGTCATCACCGTCAATTGACCATGCATGAAAAATATGAGGTGCATCACAATTTCCGATCATTGATTTAGACTAGCGTTTCTCAAACTGTGAGATGCACCCCTCTAGGGGAAGTCATATCCCACTTGGGGGGTAAACATATCGAAAAATAGAAAATGGAAGATTATTTTAAAAGATATATATAAATTAATTTACTGAAAGGAATCAAAAGGAAATACATTGTGATATAATAAAATACCAATTAACACTGTCGTAATATTTTTATAAATTTAACTGTACAGTACAATATATTTGATAATTAATTCCTCCATATTAAATTAAGAACAATATTAATAATTACCACTGACTCTATTGGGCTTGTTATATACACAATTTAATATGTCTTGATAATTTCTGTTATTTATAATTAAAGTCGTATTGTAACTTCAGGGTCAAAGTACATTATTATTACATTCAATACAATATTATTGTATAGGAATTATGAAAATTATGATTGAAGATTGGGTTGCAAATATTGAAAGTTTAAGAAGCACTGCTTTAGACTCTTGCCACCCTTGTAGAGTCGGAAATTCAAGTCCAAATGCCTCTGAAAGCATGTCATGCGGAATGGCTGACGCACGTTAAATATACATTGACTCAAAGTCATCATGTTAGCATGGTGTTGAAATTTGGAGATACGATGCAAACTCGAGAGCTCATTGATTTAGACTCACTAACTCAAACTTCTTTAGTATTAAAATATCTTTTATTAATAGGTAATAATTAATAATGAAAAACTACAATATGTCATTTTTAGTAACAAGAAATATGAAATACTAAAATTTAACAAACGCTTTTTAATTAGTAAAATTTAATTTTAAGTAAATGACATAATATAAAAAAATTTCCCCATTCTCGCATACACATAACAACTTTGTAAATGGCTTAGAAAAAAATCCAATCTGGATTAGATATAATGTGTTTTTATTATTATAATTGATCTAAACATTTACTTTTTAAGGGAAAAAAAGAGACCAATATTAGTTTTTTACATTGGAAATAATAAGAAAACTACATATAAGTAGTCTGCGCAGACTAAAAAAGTCCCATTCTAAGAGTTATATTCCGTATCTGAAGTATATTACATTCAGACTCCATAGAATTTTGTCCAATGGCATTTAAACTTCCCAGAAAAGTCATAAAAATAACTTCAGTGCATGCTGTAAGAGTCTGACTATTTATTTATTTACTGGCAAGACATATTGCCACATTTGTTTATTTACCAAATATATAGAAAATAACTATTTACTTATTTTCCTCGAACGCAAAATAACATTAAAAAAATTATTTCCGAAAGTCATAGGAAACAAATGTAAGGTAAAGAAATACTATGAGTTTTTTTTTTAACAAATTCATTGTTTAATGATTTATGAATCTCTTGCATTAGTAAATATAGGGAAATTTGTATATTTTCCCCTAAACTATTATGTGTCTCTACGGAAATATTGAAACTGAATATGTTTGGTTATCGCATGAGTGTACTAAAAGTACTTCAAGAAAACACGAAAATTCACTTACTCAAATCATATGTAAAAAGACATATGTTCTTTCATTGGGACTATATATTTCTTTATGAGAAAGATTTGGTTCCTTAGAAACAATACTTTTAGAAGTTTAAAATTGCCGAATTTCACTCAGTGTATAAATCATTAAACATTATAATACAGATAGCAGCTAAACAGATATTTTTTTCGATTCGAAAAATTTCAATGAAACATTCTTAAATATATATATATATATATATATATATATATATATATATATATATATATATATATATATTAATTCTTTAAGAAACCTGATTTAAAGATAAACTTAACTTAGATAGATAATGCACAGTCTTTTTTAATCAAACTGACCTGTAACGAGATGTTTCTATCAAAAAAATAGAAAAATTATATCAGGAAAATGCTGTAATAACAAAATTGTTTAAGAAAAATGTAGTGGCAAATCTTCATATTTTTCTCAATAAATAATTTCTCAAATATTTACGGCTTGAATTCTGATTAAAAAAGTGTATTTATTAACATGTAGTTTCTTATCTGACAAAAATGCAAAAATATAACTTTTCTGAAATTAACACGTTTGTTTCAAAAGGGAAATTATGTTAATTGCCGAAGTTGATATTATATAATTATGCTATCAGTTTCTCTTATAGGTACGTTTGATGAGCTTATTATATCATTCTTTATTTTATTTCTATACTTGAATTTTATATACTCACATTCTACCTAAATATTAAGCAAGTAAAAGTGTGATTTACCTAACTTATAAAAGCATAAATAATAACACGTATTTCTAAAAGAAAAATGCACTCTTAAGGAAATTAAATTGATTAAAAACTCTAATTTCTTTTCTTCATCAAATTTTCAATATTACAAATTGTGAAATGATAAGTTGACATATTAATAATCTTTGAAATTTTAAAATAAAATTTAAAGTCTGTAACTTCACTTCTTTTATTCACTAACTTAAAAAGCTGGATTATATACAGTGTAGTCAAATGTCCTGAGCACGCTCATTTGTTGCCTAATTTTTGTATTTAACTTAAAACTCTTCGTTTAAACACTATTTTACTAATTTAAATATTCTTATTGATTCTGATGTATTTTTATGCTGGTATTAAATTTGTAATTAGTTTTCAATACGACAAATATTCTTTTTTTTTTGCAGTCCAGCTGCTTGAATACAAGAATATGTAGTATGTACAGAATAGCTAAATAGACAAACATATTAAACGTAGTAGAATAACACAATTTAGAAAAAAAAAATTAAACGAAGTAGAGTAACACAAAACCTTATAATGATATCTTGCATGAATTTTGAAAATAACATGATTGTTACATGTCTGAACATCAATATTTTACAGGCCAACCGTTTGCTTTAATTACTGCTCTATATCTTCGCATGGAATACACTAATTTCACAAGAAACATCTTTAAGACCGCATTATTGAAAGAAAACATTAAAGCTTCAGTTAACTCAAGTATGATTGAAGAATTTGTTTTCGAAATAGTATAGCCAAATTTATGCCGTAGGTTCTTTATAGAATTGAGGTCTGGAAAATATTTTGGCCAGCTCATTCCATTCACAACATTCTATGCATTGTGATATGGAGTATTATTGTCCTAAGAAATCCGTGACTGATCTACAAAAATATCTCCCGCTGTTGGTAGAAATTTATTTTGTATTATTCTGCATTATTTTGCGCTATTAAGGTATCCGACTACGTTCGGAACCATGATTTTAAAAAAGCACATAAATGTATAATTTTCATGATATTTATTGTCACTTAGATTAGAATACATGTATAAAATTGTTTTAAGGACATTATGACAAAAAAAATATTTAAATACAATACTTTGGCAAAAAATTAACTTAGAATAACCTTTTTTCCAAATGTTCTCGTTTTCTAAAAAATGATTCTATTGTATTAATATTTTGCCTGTATATAGCTCAGACCTCTGTACAGAGGCTCAACTATGATTTTTGAAAAATTCACATTATTTTCAGAGTTACAATCATTTGAAATAATTATCGGCGTATTTTCTTAAAATTCTCCCTTCTGTTTTCGTAAAACAAGGATGAACCGACTTTCGAGTTATGCATTTCAAAAATTCTAGTTGAGCCTCTGTACAGAGGTTTGAGCTGAATGCAGGCAAAGTATTAATACAATAAAAGCATTTTTTACGAAAGGAGAACATTAGGAAAAAAGGTTATTCTACGTTATTTTTTTGCCAAAATATTAGCTATTTAAATAAATTTTGTCATAATGTCCATAAAATTACCTCATGTATTCTAATCTAAGCGATACTAAATATCATAAATATTATCCATTTACATGCTTTTGCAAAATTACGGTTCCGAACGTAGTCGGATACCTTAACCTGTTTTTCCTTGTTCTCACATTATTATGTCTTCCAACGACACGAGAAAACATGCAGTCCTATATCATCCCTTTCATCGGATGCTTTATTGTGTGCTTCAGACACTAAAGGTTGTATTCTTTATGAGTGTGTCGTCTTACATAAGCCCTATTTTTGTTACTTGAAATACAAAACTGGCTTTCATCACCAAATATTACCTTTTCTAAGTCTGTAACAGTCCAAAATGAATGATCATTTTGCCCACGCCAATCAGTCAGTAATAGATTTGGGCGAGCTTTGGTGCCTCGTATATCCAATTTCCAGCAGTTTTCCTCTTACAATTTGTAAGTACACGTTCACATTCGTTGTCAGAATCTGTTATTTAAATTTTAGGGCGAATTAAGCCATTTATTTCAAGTGTAATCGTGTGCAACACTCTGCCTTCACATAAAGTTATTTTTCTCGGATCGCCCAGATCGCTTACTGCTGACAATAAAATTTGATTCAGAATATTTTTTCAATGTTCTCATGATATTAGAAAGTAAGCATGGTACTTCAGTATCAATTTTGCACATAGAATAACCGTCTTCCTTTAAAAGTATTATTTTGTGTCTTTCATTATAAAACAGAAACCCATATTTCCAATATTATTCTCCCACGCTCTTCAAATTGTAATACACAACTACTTTCAATACACCAAAATGCTCTGCAAATTCTGTTTTCAATCCATTATTACTACTGCTCTCTAGTTGGTTGGAGTCATGGAGCATTTCATTGTTTGAAAAAACAATACTACTACAGTTGCCTTATGCTTGTATTATCATGTTTCTTGTTTTCAAAATATTTTTATAAAGCCGTTTCATTTTAAATAAGCTCTACTAGCCTATTTTAGATCAGCATGAAAAAATACATTATAAACAATAACAATAGTTAAGATGGTATGATAATTTCTGAAAGAAAAACAAAGTTAAATATGAAAACTAAGCAAAACATTGAGTGTGATCAGGACTTTTTGCTAAAACAGTATACTTTCAAAATCAAACATCGCAGTTAATGTGATTTTGAAACATATGATAGGACTTTCATAAGTATTTTTCTGTTACCTTAAACTGATAAAAAATCATTGTTTTTCAAATTCGTCTTACTCAATATAACATTTAAAAGAAGCATGAATCAATCAGTATGTAAAAATGTCTTAATAATTACCGGTTGTATTTGATTTAGCACAACATAGTAATTTGTATCCTAATCAAACATTTGAAAATAACAGACTTACATTAACTTAAGATTTCAAGATCTACTTAAGGGGGTAGGTTCATGAAACAGGATCTGTATCTCAGTAATGTTAAAAATAAGTATTTTTAAGGAACACTTATAACCATTCTATTTAATAAAAATCTCTAATTTTTTACTGAATATTGTTTGAAATAGTATACATACTTTAATCAGAGTTTTTATGGATGAGGAGAGAGAGAGATGTCTAGTTATTACTAAAAAAAATTATTTTTTGCACAAATCTTTTTTTAAAAACAGTGAAGTTTCATGATGTTTAATGCTATAAATTAAGTCAGAATATGTTTTTGAAAAAATCCCTTGATTAAAGTATGTATTAGAGTGTAATTATTAATTATGAAAGTTATAAGCTGTTAAATGCAGTAGTTTAGGAACAAATGTTCCTTACAAGGTAAAAATGTTAGTTTTAGGAAAAATGGATTTTAGTGGGCGTGGCAGGTGGACTCTGACAGGTGGTAAAACATTTTCAAAAAATTATTAAAATACTTCTACTGCACTTACAATGATAATTTTGATAATTTTGCATCAGAAGCGTAAAAATTCATATTTTATAAGAATGGAAAAGTGAAAAATGTGTTTTGGGGTCGAAATTTGCAAACCTACCCCCTTTAAGCTATGTATTTTTGAATCAACGGATAAAATGAAAGTCAATATGAGTGAGCCAATAGTTTAAAAATGATTAAAAGAACACTTTGGTGAAAGAGAAATATTTGAGTATTTCTTCACACACTACATTTTAGGATTTCAATTTCTAACGTTGTAGCGGAAGTAACAATATTAAAATATTATGGCTGTTCAAAACTACTAAATACAATATTAAAATGAACTAGTTCCTTTCCATACGTTTACTATAGTTTTTTCAAAATAAACGAATTGTAAAAATTTTGCCAAAACTTATACACTCAATAACTCAAATTATTTCATAAGTCTATTGTCAAATGTAAAGTTGTCGGAAGACTTTTATTCCCTCGCGTCAAGAAAAACAAATTAATGCTCTTTGTAAATAATGTGATGCTTTTTTATCTTTTTCTAATACTCTCTATCCATGTTTTTGTTTATCATTTACTTTCTCATTATTTATAAACACTGCAAATTGATGATTATGTCTTCTAACAAACACTCAAGTAAAGTATGTCATTACCATACTATCTCAGAAGATATTATTTCCCTTACATAAAAGACGATTGGTATTCACTTTTTTGAAAAGATGTAGCGAGTTTTTGTAATGAGATTTTCGGTACCTAAATGAAATATAACCTTTAATACTCCTAATTGAGCATCAATTAGTCTTTTCAGAGAGCATAGTATAAGGTATCCGACTACATTCGGAACCGTGATTTTAAAAAAGCACATAAATGGATAATTTTCATGATATTTAGTATCATTTAGATTATAATACATATATTAAACTGTTTTAAGGACATTTTGACAAAAAAAAACTTATTTAAATACAATATTTCGGCAAAAAATTAACTTAGAATAACCTTTTTTCAAAATGTTCTCCTTCTGTGAAAAATGCTTCTCTTATAATAATATTTTGCCTGTATATAGCTCAGACCTTTGTACAGAGACTCAACTATTATTTTTGAAAACTTCACGTTTCTTTCAGAGTTACAACCTTTTGGAATAATTATTTGCTTTTTTTTTTCTTAAAATTTCTCCCCTCTGTTGTAGTAAAATATGGATAAATCCACTTAAGCTGTATATTTCAAAAATTCTAGTTATGCCTCTGTACAGAGGTCAGAGCTATATATGGGCGAAATATTATTATAATAGGAACATTTTTCACAAAAGAAGAATATTTTGAAAGTTGGTCATTCTATGTTTATTTTTTGTCAAAATATTGTACTAAAAAATTTTTTTATTGCAATACTATTCTTAAAACAATTTTATATACATTTTCTAATCTAAGTGTCACTAAATATCATAAATATTATCCATTTATACGCTTTTTTAAAATCATGGTTCCAAACGTAGTCGGATACTTTAAACACGTATAAGGAGAATGTGCTTATACTGCAAGCTACAGATTGAGATACATAGACATTTTTTTCAACTTCTAGGTCTGGAAAATCATGAACTAGATCATTCATTAAAAAATCGTTAAAGAAAGTAAACAAAATTAGAAAGAATATGCACTTGCCAACTATTAACTCTTTGCTAAGATTTAATGCGTTTAGTGACAAAATTTCGAGAAAATAAGAATTTTTCCTACAGAACTATGTTATCTTAATGAAATAGCTACAGTAAATGAACAATTATTGTTAACACTTCCGCTGCCGCATCAGCATAGTGCTACCATGTATGTCGGCAGCACTCTGGGACGACGAACGACTATGATCAGTAATAAGAGGGTCATTCTGAAATTTTTGAGATACACCTAGGTTTGTAACCCTTCAAGCGGTCTGCACGTAAAATTCCGCCATTCCAGAGATGCTTTTCTGCCTTCAAGCAAGATTCCCAAAAGCGGCCGGACCGCATTCTTAAAAATACGGCTCAACCGCTTTTCAGAGCATCACCAGAATGGCAAGGCTTTAATTGCAGACCTCTTAGAGGTTTAAAGTTATACTTACGGCATTTTAAAAGTGTTCAAAGTAATCTTTTCCAGCATCATTGCACTTTTGTAGATGAACTTTCCACATATTAAATGCCTCAAACCATCCATTTCTTGGAATTGATGAAAAAAATGCATTTATAGCCACATCATCTCTTTTGACTGAAAACAGCGTCCACGCAAATTATTTTTTAGATTAAAAAATAAACAAAACCGACACATAGGTAGATCCAGAGAATAAGGTGGATGATCTATCACTTAAATTTGGTTTTGTTTAAGAAACCCAACTGTTAATCTGACTGTATGAGAAGATGCATTGCCATGGTGAAGCATTAGTCCCCCAACATTCACTTCTTCTACATACATTTAGTGGTATACCAGTTTGCTATTACTGTCTTCTGTCTTTTCAACTTGATAGCTTTGACCAATCCCGTACTTCAAACGGCTTACATTACTTTTTTCATTGCTCGTTGTCTTTTCACTAGTCGTATTGCACGTTGTCGACTTGGGATCACTTTCAAGGACCCATATTTTGCTTTATTGACGTGTTGGAACGTCAAACAAAATAGTATGTGCATTTCATAACCCGATACAATTTTAAAAATGATGCGGTGGCTACCATCATTTAGCAATTTAAGGGTTTCTTTACTGATTCTGACAAGATCTCTTCTTTTCAGTGCTCAGTTAGATTATGAGGAACCCAAAGGCAAACTACTTTTTTCATAAGTAATTATTTATGAAAAATTTTGTGTATTGCTGCGGATCCAATGTTAAGCTCATTCTGTATCATTTGGTAGGTACACTGATTGTCATCCATTAGCATGTTTAGTATGACAAATACATTATCCGGGATTACTGCCGTCCACGACCGTCCTGTGTGTTTGAGAAGGGAATTGCGACCTTCTCAAAGTTTTGTAGACCATCTGAAAATAGTAGCATGACATGGAGATTCATTCCCAAATGCTAATCACAGCCATCGAACACATTCGTCTAGATTTTATCTCACTTTAAAATTATTGAAAATTATAGCACAATAATGTTCTCGCGTCAGCTCTATTTTCTCATCTGTCTTAAATTTATTCTATGCCAAACAACTTGAAGTAAGTCAGTAAAAAATTGTGTGCTGTATTAAAAAACTTTGTATTTTCATATTAAGCCGTTAATATTTATGGTAACTTCTCGTCTGCGCGTATCTTAAAAATTTCAGAGTTACTATCGTATGCTTTATTGTAAATCGGTTTCTGAGGAGAGATATATCTATTTTACTGGCAGCGAATGTGTTAAAGTATACATCCACTTAAATAGTATGTATCGAGTAAGCCCTCTACATGTTAAATTATGATGAGGATTTCTTGTGACGGAGATTGAACAGGCATATATATATACAAATTTTTTAAAAAGAGAAAAAATTATATGCAAGAAAAAGAACAATATTTCATTAACGAACTAAAATGTCACCCTACTTTACTTGCAATTTTTCATTTCCAAGGAATATGAACACGTTTTTCGGAAAGGTATCATTATTGAACAGTTATACGAGAAAAACATGATAAAATCACAGGAGCAAATGACAAACATGAAATATATAGTTGAAGCTATTACATTTTAGAAAATGCCACATTTATAGATTACACACACACAATGAAAAGATGATTATAAAAATTAATATGTGTTATTTCTTCCACTACTAATATTAATAATACACACGTCAGTTCTATATATGTATATTGGCAAAATATTAAGAAAGTTTATTTGAATTGTTTTTATAAGCAATATTGAATTTCAGACTCTTATGTAACCTGCACTTGCTTTTCTTTTAATATCTTAGTTTCATTTTTTTTTACTATTTTGAGTTTGCAATTATTTAATAGTCTAATACAACAATAATATTATTCTTATATTTTAATAACTTAATCAGTAATAATCCAAATACAAAGAGAGAAAATTGCATTAAGTATGAATATATAAGATAATGAGGTATAAATACCCTTGATTAACATATATTCAAATCAATCTTAAAAAAAAAAAATTTTGAGGACCCTTAATTATATTTTATGGCAAGTTAGGAAATTCCGTTTGTATACAATGCCTTTTTTCTCTGAGAAAAAAACTAAATTAAAATGAATTTAATAAAAAATAATTTTTTAAAATGCGTAATAATGCATACAGGGCAATAGACTCATTTGATAAAGGAAAAGTAATTTATCCAATAATATCCGTTGCTTATTTACCTGTGAATAATAAACGTGCTTTCTCATAGGTCTATAAATCAATAATGAGAATAAAATAAATTGTACACTATATTCATATAGAAAAACATGGTTGAGATAACATATATCATTTTTAATCAAGACTTACACAAAACACAATACAAAATTCAATAAATATAACAAATTATTGAATACATTAATATTTACTAAAAATTTCAATGATTAATATTATTTACAAAAGCTGAAG
>BMAV01008563.1:0-23515 GCA_019973955.1 Trichonephila inaurata madagascariensis
TTTACCACGTGAAGAGAGTTCTTTTAACAATTTAAAACACTAAGTTTGAGTTGTTTTTTATTTCACGGGGAATTTTAAATGGATGTGCAGCATGACTTTTAAGCTCATCATGATCGTGGCACCTCGACACGGCAATATCTTACTTAAACAAGAATGAAAAGCAAACTGAACAACATAGAAGGATGAAAAAACATTCCACTAGACCCGGAAGGATATAAGTCGAATCTATTTTTCACTCCCACTTCATATCAAGCCTAAAGGCTAGGGCAGGGATGGCGAATCAGCGGCACGCGTGCCTTTCTCAAAATAACAAAGTTCACGAGGAAGCATTACGAACAAACACGAGTGATCGGTTGTGATGCTCGAGGCGGCGGGGAGCACAATCGTTTGTTATTATCTTAAAATCTCAACATATTTGTCATCAAATCTGCAAACAACAGAAATTACAGTAATGTTATTTTAATTTGAATCACACGTATAACTAAAACATTCACAACAATACAGTACAAAATGTATTTTTTCGTAGTAAATACAAAGTTTTGAACTGTCCGTATTTAGTTTTATTATTTCTTCTATGATCACAAGTGAAAATCATTTGATGCACGTCTATACTTCATTAAACATTTCTTCAGGAAAGTAATGGCACGTTGATTCATAAAGGTTAGCTACACCGTGGATAGGGCATGAGCAGTCCGAGAATTTTACTGTCCCACCTTGTACATAGTACAAAATACAGCTAAGAAAATACAACACACTGAAATATATTCACGATTAATGCAGTTTAATCATGACAAGAATAACATCGAACAGAGCAGCAATCAATAATTGGAATTTCAAGAAAAATAAGAACTGAATTCTAACCTATCTATCTTCAATCCGAGATTCGAATAAAATATCTAGAGAAAAACGAAGTTGCAAAGCCCGTACAGGCAGAAGAAAACTGTTGTTGGATATTCCAACGGTTAACTGATAAACGGTTAACATTAAACTGATAAAATAAATGCAAATAAAATAAGTTCACAGATAAAAATAAATGAAAATAGATTCAGTGACAATTAAATATATTTACATACATAAAAGAAGAAAAAAAAACTGAAACATTTTGAATTAACTTCAGTTCATAATCAAATATATTAAACACATTGAATTAAATTATATTCATAGTCAAACACTACTAATTCTGTGGCAATTAAACAATTTTCTGACGATTTTGTAACTATTGAACTATCTCTAATTATTTTTGAAGAAATATGAATAAAAAATAGTCGCTTAATATTTTTACATTACATAAATTCATAGCTTACAATAATAAGTTTCAAAACAAAAGGGATTTAAAACGATTTCAATGTCTTAAGAGACTTATGTTTGCTATTTTATTTGAACATTAATATTATTTATTCTATAAATGCTAATATACTTATTTCTAAGCGACTAAATCACTATAGCTGAAATACGGGGTGATTATAAAGTAACTATATATTCTTGCGGTAGTCAAATTTTATTGCAATAAACATCTCATTGAAATCATTAACAAAAATATCTTAAAATATCTTATCTTATTTAAAAAAATATCTTATTATCTTAAATACGTTCTCGGAACCGTGATTTTTCCAAAGCGCATAAATGGATAATTTTCATGATATTTCGTGTCACTTAGATTAGAATACATGTATAAAACTGTTTTAAGGACATTTTGACAAAAAAATTATTTAAATATTGAATACCTGGCAAAAATTAACTTAGAATAATCTTTTTCAAAATGTTCTCCTTGTGAAAAAATGCTTCTATTATAATAATATTTTGCTTGTATATAGCTCAGACCTCTGTACAGAGGCTGAACTAGAGAGAATTCTTGAAATATATAACTTAGAAGTGGGTTTATCCATATTTTACGACAACAGAGAGGAGCAATTTTAAGAAAAAACGCCAATAATAATTATTTCAATTGGTGGTAACTCTAAAAAACGTGAATTTTCTCAAAAATCATAGGTGAGCCTCTGTACAGAGTGTCTGATTATATACAGACAAAATATTATTATAAAAGAAGTATTTTTCTACAAAAAGGAGAACATTTTGAAAAAGGTTATTCTAAGTTAATTTTTTTGCCAAAATATTATATTTAAATAATTTTTTGTCGTGTCATGTCCTTAAAATAATTTTATGCATTTATTCTAATCTGTGAGTGACACTAAATATGAAAATTATCCATTTACGTGCTTTTTAAAATCACGGTTCCGATTGATTGATTGAATATTAACGTCGCACTGTTTAGCAACACGAGGGCTTTTGGCGACGGACCACGTAATTTTGAACCACGGTCAAGTGACGTGGACGACACCTGAGCTGACACCCCCTCTCCTAACTACCACACCAAGCCAACGGAGGACGTTTCAGCCTCGACAGATTTAACGTGCATCGCTGCCCCACACGGCGGGTCTTAGTGGTACTGGGCCCGGAACTCGTGACAAGGCGTTTCACGGTCCACCTTATACCACTTTCGGCTACCGGCAGGTTACACATCACGGTTCCGAACGTAGTCGGATACCTTAAGGAGTAATGTGAAATCTTTTTTGTTAATGGCAAAAGAAAGACTAGCCGTTAAGTATGCTCATTTGTATGCATTGGCGTGTAGACAGATGAAAAACATTTTCACTTATAGTTTCGAAAACCGTCCCCACCAGATAGTTTCCAAGACCGTAGTTAAAATATTCAGACAAAACCAGTTCTGTTTCCGATAAACAACGTTCAGGGAAACCACCTGTAACACCAGCCACTTTGCAGTGAGTAGCAGACAACATGCTCTTGGACCAGACTTCAGTGGAGCGCCGCGTTTGATACAGATTATCCGAGCTTCAACCTGGACTCAATTTAAACGCACCGGTATCTAGAGCAGGGGTACTCAACCTTTCTTTCTGCAGGGCTGCATACATATATGTCATCTATTTCACGTGGGCCGCAGCATGATTAATGGAGGAGACAGGGACAGAAATGCCTTAAGACAGTGTTTTCAACCAGGGCGCGTCCTCTTTGGGGCGTGACAGCTCTGGGCTGTTGGGGCAATGAGAATATTGAAAATTCAAGAGCAAAAGATTATTTTAAAATAAATTATTAATTTACTGAAAGTAAACAAACAAAATACATTCTGACATAAAAAAAATAAATTAATAAAATGCACATTTACACTGATGTATTATACTTATAAATATATCAGTGCTACACAATGTATTTTATATAGTTAATGTAACAATTCTAAGTTAAAAACAAGCTTCTTAATTACGAGTGACCCCCTGAGTTTGTCATATATATAGTTTATAGCAAAAATTAGCACTTATCTTGAAAATTTTTGTACGGTTTATAATTTATATCTTGATAATTTTTATACGGCCGATCATAAATTTCGCGATTCGCTTCCAATTACCAACCATTTTCCATGCAGGCACGCGTATGTGATGTATTGGGGAGGGGGAGGAATAAAGGAGCAAAAATAATCTGAAATAAGTAAATCCTTTGCAAACATTGTCATGGTCTTTTTATTGCAATCCGAAGTCTTGGAATAATTTTACGGATAGCGGTGTACAGAAAAGATCGTACTTTGGAAAGACATATATATACGTCTGGAGAAATAATGGCTTTGGCTTAAGGAGACGTTTATATACACGTGAGGGGGCTAAGAGGTTGAAGTCGTATCGTAGTTTTAGCGTCAAAGTAAAGTATTATTGAACTCAGTATATTGTTATTGTATGGGGGGGCGATAAAAATAATGATTGAATATTGGGTCGCGAGTATTGCAACTTTGAGAAGCACTACCTTAAGACCAAGATAACATTCGAAATTTAAAAAGTGGAAATTTGATAAAAAATATTATTACTCTTGTTTTGCTTTTTTTAATTATTATTATTATTATTATTTACATTTTTTATTTTTTACACTAACACACTAAATTAGAAGCATTTAAAAAACACTCCTTTTTACAATTTCTGCATCAGTAAAAGGTCTCATTTGATTACCAATAGTATAACAAACTTCATAGGATGTCTTTGTTACCGCTGTGATATTACGACTGACAAAGCACTTTGTTGCTGCTACAAAGATTATTCAAGAAAAAGTCTATTTATCACCTCTTGAAAGAGATCTCGAGGAAGTGTGTTATTGAAGCTCTATGATCTGCCGTGTATTGGTATTTCTTAAATATGCCAGCACTTTTCGTGACAAATCAACAATTACTGATCCAATGCGCCTGTTTCAACCATGTTCCATAAACCCAACGTTCTAAAACTAATATGTCCCCGAATATTTTCACTTGCAAGATATAAAAGATAGTTAAAAATTAGTTCCATCCATAAAGTTATCGCTCCTCGACTGTTGTCTGTTATCACTAACTGTAACCGTTCCAAATAGAAAAAGATAATCAATTCATACCCGTACAACACCGACAGCAAAAAGCAAAATTGATATATCGGATTTTGCAAAAGAAATTCTGAATCTAATTTTAATGCAACGTTCTTGGGCAGCAATTTCAGAGCAATGATCCATGACCGGGCCACTTAAAAAGGGTTGGTGGGCCGCAGGTTGAGTATTGCTGGCTTAGCGGGTCGATGATTAGCTGAAAAGAGAGAATAGTCGTCACGTGATTTGGCGAGACAAATCGGATAATTTTTACCTTATAGTGCATGTTTAAAAATATTTGGGGAAAACAACTGTATCTCGCCAACCGAAAACCATCTAGGAACTAGAGAGAGAAATTATTTTATTTTAGGGTCTCAGTGCGATTGATTAATACAGGGGATTGGCCAAACTACCTCTGTCTAGTAAGCAATCTTGTTGTGTTACTTGTATTGTTGGAGAAAGAGTACCATACCCAATATCAGACCTTATTTGTATGGTAGATGGTGGTAAATGTAAAGCAACAATTCTTTACATTTACATTTGAAACAATTTATATTTTTGTAATAGTCATAATTGAAGGACAAACATGCATTAGGTTTTGTAAAAATTGAGAACTAAAGTTTTATTTTAATTATGAAATATTTTTTTAAGTGGTTCAGTTAGTTTTCAAATATTTTTTATTCAATTTTTCATCTATAATTTTCTCATGCATCCATTTCTTTTCTATACAAATTTTACCTTCTCAACTACTTATTACTACACAATTCAATATTCATTATTTTCACAACTTATAAAATAAGAAAGCCGGAGTCTATTTTTAAAACAATTTATGATTCTTTAGACCATCCAAATAGAATTTCTGATGAAATTTTACTAATTAAAAACGATTTAAAAATGTTTTTAAAATTATATGTTTCTTTATCATTTTCTTTAATTAACTTAAAGAATTCAAATTTTCGAGAATTATGCTCTGCAATTTTTATAACTCAAATTACCCATTTTATAAACGATAATCACATTCAGAGAAAATCATTTTGATATTATGTGAACAGCAAACTGTTCTGTTCATATTTAAAATAATGGAATTTTCTTCTTTCAGAATTTAGCTTTATACTGAATATAGATATACATTTTATTTTGACTCGTTCTGGGCTGATGCACGAGCCTTTCTCAAAAAAAAGATACTCCTCTTTTTCAATTCCTACAATTAGCTCATGCTCTCCCTATATAAATATTGTTCAAATTTTCAATCGTTAATAAAATACTTTTAATTCATCCATTCAAGTTCTTGTAGTGGATGACATTGATTTTAAATACATTTTTTCAAATAATTTTAAAATTAAAATTTAAAAAGGAATAAAATAACAAACAAATATAATACCTAAAAATATATAAAAAGGAAAAAGTTCGTTGCGTCTCGGTAGCTTGAACTGTGCGTTAATTTCCCTCCAAAAGTCGTGGGTTTGAATCCACCGGGAGGGCAAACTGAGAATGTGTTTTCTTTTTTTTATTATACTACTTTAATAGAATAATTAAATTTAATTAATGAATAAATAATAACAAAGAAAAAAAAACAGTCCAGCACCATATATAAAAAGAAAAATGGAAAATTGCAAGAAAAATCATTTCCTTTTTTGTCACTAAATATTGTGATGATTCTGTCATATGTATATACGTATTTAATACAAAGTAACTAAAATAAAATTTTTATGTGCTGACCTAAGTAAGAATTGTGACTCAATTTTTTTATTACTTGTTACAATCACACATTCTTGTTTACTGAACCTAAAAACTTCAATCAACATTCATTCATCTCGCTTTTCATCAGGATTGTTAATATCGACTTGTCTCTTATTTTATTTAGTCTCAGTTTCCCAATAGTTTATTTTGTGTTCTCTTGGTTAGCTGATCCAATGTGCGATCAATCCTTTTTTTCTTCTCTGTCGCTGACATGTGGTTTCAGTCGCATTCGTTAATTGGAGAAGTGATTGAACTAATGTAATGAACTAGCATTATCGCACATTGGTCAAAAGAACTATACATTGTAAAGAGTAAAGGGAAAAACCCGGGTTCGGTTAAATGATAGAGACAAAATTGATGATTTGGGAGGAGAGAGCAAAATTAGACAATTGATCACTTCAGGATGAGAGTAGGAAATTAGTTCCACCCCTACATCATGACGTCAGGACGTGAAAATTTTAAATTTTTCCCCTTTTTTGAATTTGGGGTGTTTTGCAAAATAATAGCCAAAAGGCTTTGAAGAAAATATTTCCTTATAATAAAAGGTAGATGTTAGTAATAAGTATTTCCATATCCTTGAAGCTTGATTTTTTGCGACTAATTTGAAATTGTTAGATGAATTTAATAAAGCTATTTTTTTGTATATTTTTAGACATTAGGCATCCAATTTAAAATATTTTCACAAATTACTGAAAAATATTTTTTTTTTAAATTTAATAAGTATGGATTAAATTAGTATCTCTTTGGTATTTCACGTGGCTCAAATAAAGATTACTTTATCAATACAAGTGGGTTATAAAGTTGCTCTGAATTTGTAATACACTGGGCTCCGAAAGTTAAGGAACAACCGGCTTTTTGCGACTTATTTGCAAATGAATGAATGTAGAAACATCAAATTTGGATGACATGTGCACAAAACAGTTATGTATTGACTACAAGATAGAAGTTTCATCAAAAAATTTAAAAAAATTTACAACAAAAAGGCAATCTCACTGGAAAAGTCCATTCTTGGGAAAAAAAATAAAAAGTTTTATGTGGTAAAAACCAAAAAAATAACAAAAAAAGGGTTTTAATAAGGGTTACACCCCCATCTTGAATCATTGGCGGCATCAATTTCCATGCTGTTTTTTAAGTTGTCGGTTACGAAATGGGACCCAAACCCGACACGGTGTAAACTTTATTCAGCTCTCCTAAAAACCTTTGGGGGTGGATTTAAATATTTTTAAAGGTGGTTTTTATTTTTTTTTTAAAACGAAATTTTTTTCCCATCATTTTTTTTAAAGTTTTTATTGTATTATACATTGTGTATTATTTTGTTTTTACCTTAAATGGAGGATTACAGTATATTTTCTGTATAGTACTTTTTAAATTTTTAGACTAATAAATTGACTTAGATATAAAAACAATTAATTATAGTAGTTGCTTAAAAGTTCAAATGTTTCAGAAGCATGCTTCGTTCCGATACGTTAGTTGATCTACAGTTGAACTATAATTAGTGAAAAGATAAACATGCATATTTTTGTCTTAATTTATTCTTTGACAAAATCAATAATGAACAAATTGTTTCAAAAATCTGATTTTAAAAGCTGAATTTAATGAATAACATTGTTATATAACTTTGTATTTTGTAAGATATATATATATATATAAACATACTATATCTATTAGTATTTGGACACCCATGCACCTGAGGATATCTGCAGTCCTGATCAACATGTCACACCATCTGTGCTTAAATATAGTGAAGGAAATAGCATTGGCATTAATCGCATGTAATGTAAGATGCCACGAAATTCAGAGCTGCCTGAATTCGAGAAGAGCGTAATTGTCGGATATCATAGAAACGGCCGATTCTTAAGGGACATATCCAGTGAGTTAAAGATTTTAAAATTGGCTGTGGCTTTTTGATTAAAAAGCGGAAAGTGAGTAGTGATTGTAAAAATGTTCTTTGATCCGATAGATTCACAAAACTAAGAACTAGATACCGATTAGTACTGTTCAAAGAAATTAGGATGCACTGTACCAGACCGACGCCCAACATACTCCAGGAATTCCTCCAAGCATTCGAGACTGCTGTTTTGATAATTTCCATTCACGAGGATTTCCATTCATTTGCTTGGTTTCCGTAGTCATACTGCCACCCAGAAGCCTTTGATTACAAAATTCAACCACACTGTTCAGTTAAAGTGGGAAAAGGCTTCAAAATTGGATGGTAGACTAGTGAAAAAAGATTATATGGAGTGATAAATCAATGTTTAATTTCTAATAGTTTGATGGGTTTAGAGTATGCTTAGAGAACGCTTTTTGCCAGAGCCATTGTATCTACGGTAAAGTTTGAAGGAGGTGAGATTGTGGCGTGAGGAAGTTACTCGTGGTATGGACTAGGACTCTTGATCCTTGTTCATGTTGAGCTCAACGCTGACTTCTAGTAAGTTATTCTAGACAAAGGTTTTTTTTCCTACACTGTCACTAGTTGCATTATGGTTACTTCCAGGAGGACAACGCCACTTGTTCACGTTGCAAGGTCTATGAGTATGATGATAACAAAGTGAACCGACTGGACTGATTTGGACTGTGCCCGGAGTCCAGACTTGAATCCTATAGAAATTCTGTGGGACGAGTTAGATCACCAAATTAAGGGGTGCAGCAACTGTCCAAAACTGGTAAGAGAGCTTGCATGTCTTTTCCAAGCCAAGTGGAAGAAAATTCCATTTTCCATCATCCAAACACTTGTGGAAAACAGACCCTAGAGGTTTAAGGTTGTAATTGCCTCAGGTGGAAACTCTACCAAGTATTGAATATTAATAAATATTGTGTATTTTTTTATCACAGGTGTAAATTTGTTAAATAGTGCAATTCGTTAATAGTACATGAAACAAAAGTTTATGCTTTAAAGCTAAATTTTTACTTATACGCGTATATATAGTGTGCCTTTTAAAGTCAGTTGTCAAGCCAATAATTTATGAACGAAAAGGGCTACAGTCACAAAAGTAGATTCAAGGTATAGTAAAACTGCCATGCGCTACACAAAAAAACTGCTTACAAACCTGTTGGATAAATTTGAAGAACATTCTTTTCTCAAAAATGTGAAACGAATGATATGAGATGTATGAAAAAGTCAATTACAATGTTGCTCAGCATCATTAATTTATTACGAAAAAAACTTCTTGCGCAGAAATAGGATACAAATGAAAAGAGCAAAGCGCACATATATATTTGATCGCGTTGAACAAAACTGCACTTTCCGCAAATGAGTCGCATCTATCTGTCATGCTCAAATTGGTGTCTTTCTTCAGCAATAAACAACTCGTCTCGGGTTTTTATTTCCTACAAAATTTTTCGGGGGTTTTTATAGTTCGATGTTTAAGGTATCCGACTAAAGTTCGGGAAAAGTGATTTTCAAAAGCGTATGTATGGATAATATTTTTTTGATATTAAGGGCACTTTGATCCCGAAAATGTATATCAAATTGTTTTTAAAAATAGTATTACAATAAAAACTATTTAATTTTTAAAAATTTTTACAAAAAAAGAACGTAAAAAGAAATTTTAAAATATTTCCCTTTTTTTGAAAAAAACTTTATTATAAAAATATTTTGCCGTATATAAACCCCGGGCATCTGTACAGAGGCTCAACTAGAATTTTTTTAAAATATATAACTTAGAAAATGGTTTTTTTTCCATGTTTTTTCGACAACAGAGAGGAGGGATTTGAAAAAAAAGCCAATAATTATTTCAAAAAGATTGTAATTTGAAAATAAAGTGAATTTTTCAAAAAAACATACTTGGGGCCTTTGTACAGAGGTTTGAGCTATATACAGGAAAATATTATAATAGAAGCATTTTTTACAAAAGGAGAAAAAATTTTTAAAAAAATTATTCTAAGTTAATTTTTTGCCGAAATATTGTATTTAAATAATTTTTTTTTGTCAAAACGCGTTTTTAAAACAATTTTATACATGTATTCTAATCTTAGTGATCCTAAATATCATGAAAATTATCCATTTATGACCATTTTTAAAATCACGGTTCCGAAAGTAGTCGGATACAAACATTTCAAAATAATAATGCATTTATAAAATTTAATAGCAGCAATAGAGAAAGTATATATCGTAATTCATCTTTTTATAAAAATCAGATTTACCCATAAAAAAAATTAAATTTCTACAGATTTTCCTTACTCCAAAATTTAATCAAATTAAATCCTAATAAATTAAGATCAATTACTAATGGTTTTAAATTTTATATTACACATCCAGGCAAGAAGCTACAAAACGTTATGCACACTTTAGACAATATTAGTAACTCAATTATAGTAAAGATACATAAGTACATGTAAGGTAAATATATTATTTCTATCCATGGCTGTGATTTTGAAGATTTATTTAATTACATTGATATAGAAAGCATGATTAAGGTTTTTACAATTGTTTATAATAAGTATTCATTAAATAAATTAATAAAATATGATAAATATATTACTATTGCTCAGTTATTATTGAAATAAACTTTTCATTTTCATAACTATTTTTTTTTCAGCCGATTAAAGGCTTTTACAACCGACAAGTGACTGTTTGGAAAATATTTATGTACATTATCATGAAAACAAAAAAAAAATTTCAAACGACTCGTCGTTAATTTAGATAGATAGATGATTTAATTTTTTTAACAATAAAGAAGAGTACGTTCCTAATTTTAATTACTATCCGCAAAATTTGAAATTATTAAAAACCAATAAAATATTAAATCAGCAAACTTTTTAGACCTTCAGTTAAAAGTCGAAAATTACTTGCTAAAAAGTAATGTCTTTGATAAAAGAGACTATTTTGAGTTTATTATAAAAATGCCATTTCGAATTAGCAACATACACACTTCTATTTGTAGAAATCAACTAAATCATATAAAAAGAAATAATGATTTAATTTGGCGATGGCCCTTTTTTAAAGTTATTCATCTAAAAGAATTCTCTAATATTACTTGTGATTACCACTAATACCTGAATTCATTTTTTTGTTAGGCTTGAATCTGTGCAGACAAGTACAATAAACTCTTAATTACTTCAGACTCAGTTATCTAAATACAAGTCCAAAGCTTTAAAAATAAAGGTCAAATATATATACCTATATGGGGGTGGGGGAAAATACGTTGTATAGAAGAGGGGAATATATATATATATATACATTATGTTGAGTATTGACATTAGGGGAATGCAGTTTAGGTATTCGAAATTTTTATAGCAAAAAAATCAATTTTTTTTTGTTAAAGAAAGACAGGTATTTTAGTACCTTTTTTTTACTACCTACACCTACTAAATAGGTTCAAGAAAAAAGCATCATACATGTTTAAACGCTTTTTTAGAAATAAATATTTTTTTTAAAAAAACCGTATAAAAAACCTTGATTTGGACTTATTCTACAGTGCGGAGAGAATGAGAGAGAGAGAGAGAGAAAACTGTGCTATGGAATGTTGCAGTGTTCGTTGCGCTACTTATTACTCACTTATCAATAATCATCGCTTTTGGTTATATATATTGTAGAAAAATAATTCTGTGTGTGTGTGTGTTTTGAGTCTAAAATCATTTAACCAAAATTAATATTTTTGTCACTCTCATGCTGCCTTCTATCACCCCTCTGAATTTGTTAATCGAATTTGGTAACATCCTGAATATTTATATGTCTATGTACATTTTTTCATATTAAATATCGGAAACAGCAACATTGAAACTACCTTTTCTTAGATTTCTGTTTAATTATTCAACTGTGCAATTTGTTAAATTTTTCAATTATGAGATTTTTTTAAAATTATTATTTACTTTGGGATTTTAGAATATAGCTTAAGTCTCTAGGTCAGTGGTCGGCAAAGTTTGGCTCCAGAGCCGCATGAGGCTCTTTGGCTCCTTAAGTGCTGCTCTTGCGCAAATATCCACGGAAGGCGCAATAATATTTTCATTTAGAAAAAAAAATTATTAAAGAAAAAAATTACATCTTATTTTGATAAATTAAAATTCTTTTATAAATCGAGAACATGTATAATTTTTTGTTAAGTTAAAAGATAGATAGGGGTAATTAAAATGTTATATTGTAAAATTACGTAACGAACATCGAGTTTAATTTTATTGGTTTTCGTAAACGTAAATACAAACCATTTACAAGCTACCGGCTGAAATTGTTCGTATGTTTTCGGCGTACTCCGATGTGATACAAAGGTACCACAAACACACGCGCGCATACTTTTTTTCTAAAGTAGTGGGGAATTTTCAATTGGCATCCCTGTAGACCAGCAGTTGCGGTGTGAACAGTTTTTGTCTCTCATCTACCGTGTCTGCCGTTGTCCTGTCTTATTAAAAAGTTGTTGTATATTTCAATCTAGCTGTACATCTTACAGGTATTTTTATACGATTTTATTACACCTGCTATATATGTTTGAGGTTCCGGTACAAAATTTGTAATCAATTTTTCGATAACTTCTATTTGTCAAAATGTTGGAAGTTTTCTTCCATTTTTTTAGTCATATTAAAAGTTTTGTTATTCTGATGATGGAAAAAATTATTTTTTTCTTTTTGGTGCAGTTACATATATTAATAAAATTGTATTTTTTAAAAAGATTTTTTTTTAATTTTTATTTTCCTCAATTTAAAAATGATAATAATTTTGTACAGGTGGCTTTAGAAAAAATATATTTCGAATATTTTTATAGGCATCCCAATTAACATGGCTACCAAAAAAAACCCAAAGAAAAATGGAAGATGAAAACCGCGAATTTAAAGTTGAGTGGAACGAGAATTTTGCGTTTATTCAAAACTTGAATGGACTTCCGACATGTCTTATTTGTAAGGAGAATTCGAGCATAACAAAGAATCCAATTTTAGAAGAGACACTTTAAAGCACACGCCATTTAGCACTCAATATTCTACCGGTGACACCGGGAAGAAAGCGGTTGAGGAACTTCAGAAAGGTCAAGAGTCGTCAACTTCTGTGTTTAATAACTGGATGCAATTTTTCCAGCAATATTAATAAAGCAAGTTTTGTTTTTTAGCCAAAGAGATTGCTAAGAGGAAACCGTACACAGACAGCGAATACATAAATTGTTTTATAAATGCATCGAAGAGCTATTTCAGGATTTTGGGCAAAGCAGATATTAAATTAAAGAGTTACCTTAAAGAGTCACAAGTCTGCAAAACCATTAAAAGATGGAACGAATTACAAAATGTGTTTGAATATAACCACCCAGCATATCGAAGATCTGATGTGGTTTCAGCTTTGTCAATAGCAGTTGACGAGACTTGTGAGCATAAATCGGCTTCTGAAACAAGTTTACTTTTTGCTTCAAGATTTATGTCTCCTTCAGGCCCTAAGAAGAACTTTTAGGATTATTGCCACTCCAGGTCAGACGCGTGGAAGACATGCGCCAAATGCTTTTGTAATTGAGTGTATGGATAAACATATTCCCCTAGATAAAATTGTGTCGATTTCAACTGATGGGGTCAAAAGTATGACCGACGTAAGAAAAGGGTTTTTTTTTTGCTATTTTGAAAGAAAAAATAAATCACGAGATATTTGTTTACCATTGTATAATTCACCAAGAAGCGCTTTGTGCGCAAACATTTCCGGATGAAATTTGAAAAGTTATGGAATTAGAGATTACCATTATCAGCACATTTTAGATAAAGCTCACGGATAAAATAGCTAAATTCAAAAATTTTTATTTAGAAATGTGGAGGTGAGTACGCTGATTTTCTGCTTCATAACAAGGTATGTTGGTTATCAAGGGGAACGTTTTTAAAACGTTTCGCGTACTTTCCGGAAATTAGGCAGAGGCATTTTCTTCTCGGAAGGGCGTTCACTATCAGAACTAACAGACAATCAGTGGATTAAAACTTTTATTTCATGGTAGACGTTACGTCCCATCTAAATCAGCTTAGTCGTAAACTACAATGGAAAGGAAACTTAATTTTTTTCGATATTAGAAGTAATAACATTCGAAAACAAATTATCCATTTTTGCTCAGGATTTTGAAAGGGAAACATTGTTTCTCTTTCCGAGCCTGCTGAAGCATCGGCAGGAAAATATAATTCCTTTATTAATAAACACCACTTTAAAACAATAATTTTAAATATGAGGAAAGCATTTCTCAGCAGGTTTCAGGAATTTAAAAACAGAGCAACTTAAGTATTTGTCAAAAACCCTCTTATTGCTACGATAACCGAGTTAAATTTTTCTTCTTTTGAAATTGACATTGGTAGCTTTAACATACAATTGCTGGATTTAAAAAAACAAGGAGATATGGCGCTCTAAATTCGAACGTCTTTGTGTTGAACTGGAAATATTGGAGAAGAAAAACTGTGATCTTAGTTCACAGCACAAGTGGTCTGCTTTGAATGACTTGGTGAAGGAAGACGTGATCATTTTCAACGCTTGGAATAGTATTCCTGACTCTTACGATCAGCTGAAAAAGCTCGAGTTTGCTGTTCTTTCTCTTTTTGGTTCTACACATCTATGCGAACAATCTTTTTCAAGCATGAACATTATCAAGAATAAACTCAAAAGTCGTCTTATTGATGAGAACTTGAAATCATGCCTAAAATTAAGAACAACAACATAGAAACCTGACTTACTCAAATTTTCCCAAGGAGATAAGCACATTTTCGCATCAATAAATATTTATTAAGTATGAAATTCATTTTTTATTTGGTGTAAAAAAATTTTATTAAAAAAAAGCAGATTTGGCTTTTTTTTTTTTAAAATTGTTGAAATGTTCATATTTGGCTCTTTGGCTATAATAAGTTTGCCGACCACTGCTCTGGTGATGGACTGGTATTTAGGGTTCAGTCTAAATCAACATACCTGAGTAAAGGATATCTGTTAATAGTGCATTATAAAATTGTTTTGTTTAACCAAAATTGTGACATCCTTTCAATGAATTTTTTATTTTACGTCTATGGGAAAATAAATTACGTTTATATTTTCTTTTTTTATATTTATAGGAAGATTGGTATATGCGTTTTTGTAGTTTTTTTATTATTAACGATTATATTGTAAGGTATTCGCCCGTGGGTGATGCCTTACTTCTAAGTTATCTTCGTAACCTAGGTGTGTGGGATGAATGAAAGAACCGGCGTTGCCATGTTTTTAAAAAAATCTTTATTTAAGATCTTACAAACACTATAAAAAGATAATGTTATTTTAAACTTAGGGATCTGAGGTGAAAACTCAAAAACGTATTCCAAAAAACCCGGGATTTTAAACCATTATATTTAACTTTACCCCCTATTCATACTCTTAGTCTATACACAGTTCTTAATAGGTACTGTTTACCTCCCCTTAATTTCTTGTTTAACCACAACCCTCCCGATCCTAAATACCTTTTTTTTTTACCTCGAGTGGAAAAATATACCTTGACTTGATCGTTCTGTCACGGATAGCTTCCCCTAGAATAACGGCTTATTTCTCTGACTTCAGTTTACGCCAGTGTTTCTCAAACTGTGGGGCGCGCCCTGGGGGCGAAAAACCCCAGAGGGCAGCATAACGAAAAAACAAAGGTTTAAAAAAAATTAATTTACTCTGGAATGAATTAAAAACAAAATACAGACATAGTACAAAAATTTACTTTTATTATATAATTTATAGGCGAATTTGTCATCTCTGAAAAAAAACTTCTTAATACCTAATTATATCTTTCATCCAAAAAAACCAAATAAAAAAAATTTTTTTTTTATTTTTGTAATCTTATGATAAAGGGGATTTACTATCTTTCAGAGAAAAAACAAATCCCCGACCCAGAATCGAAAAAAAAATTTATACATAAAAAATTCATCACTGTGATTATTTTTTAAATACTGCACATTATAGCTGTAATCTGTTTTTGATAATCTGTTTGACCTTCTAAGTTATTGGTACAGTTAGTTATGACCCCTCTCTGTGATTATTTTTGAAATACTGCACATTATAGCTGTAATCTTTTTTTGCTGATAATCTGTTTGACCTTCTAAGTTATTGGTACAGTTAGTTATGCCCCCTCTCTTATGTGTTTCTCATTTAGGGAAGTTGTAAGTAATGTATTTATTTCTGTGTTGCGCTTTTTTCCATGCAAAAGAGTTTTATGATATTTGGAAAATCACGGAGAGCACTTTTAAAGATTACTTGGCCAAGACTTTAACCCGGAAGTGGTCCCCGGACACACATATCACAAAATCGTTAATTCTGGCAAAACTGTTTATTTGTTACCAAAGAAAAAATTGAAAAGTTCTGGAAAGTAGGTAAGTTTACTTTCTCTTAATTAAATTATTCACTGGAATACGATTTGTATCGTGTACAATAAATATTATTAAAAAGGATTGGGGTGATTTAATCACCCGCTTGACTCAGTAACGCTAGTATCGAGTGTGTGTTTTCCTCGGGATAAAACATTTTGAAGTCTTCTCGCTTTAAATATTAAAAATAACACTATTATTCTTCATTGGAATTTTATATTATTTTCATTGTTTAACATTAATTCTAAATGCTAATTCTGTGAGGCTTAAAATTACAGTTCGCTTAAAACTAATTATAATATGAGAATTCATTTTATAATATCATTTTACATTTTCGTAAACATTGTCGCGCATTTGGGTTTACTCTCCTGACAATTCAGCAATTTATCTAGGATGTTTTAGTTTTTTAAAAAATGAACTCGTTCGAAGAGTGGGTACTTCAGACAGTATAATTTTAATGTCAGCACAAGGGGGGCCTAGGGGTCCGGACCCCCCCCCAAAGCCCTTGATTTTTTTCCGATTGATTCTAATTCTAAGTATATATTACGTAAAATTTAATTAAGTATTTGTTATTAGTGATTAATTTTATTAATTAATGCTAATTATTTGTTTAATAATTAGTTTTTTACTGTGTTTTGTTCCCGAAAATCGACAAAATCTAAGGAGGCATGATACAAAAATGGTGAACTTTCGGCCCCGCACCCCCCTTGAAAAATTCCTGTGTGCGCTACTGGTGCTGCACAAGGTATTTTATAACTAATTTATAAATACTAAATTAAGAATAAGTTTAATAAGTTTTAGCGACTTCCATGGGCTTGTCTTGTAGAGGAAAGTTTTTCAAAGGAATGTTTACGATTAGAAATTGACACTCTGAGTACATTTTCTATATTTAGCTGAGATCTATATTTTGTCTTGAAAGCAGCAACCGCATTTTACAATCTGTTCCACTTTAAAAATTCGAGGAAAAAATAAAATATATATTACTTAAAAGTTACATATATAAAATTTAATATACTTATTTTATTAATTTGTACGGTTTATAATTAAGATCGTTTTATAGCTTTAGCGTCAAAGTGTATTATTATTGCATTCAATACATTATTATTGTATAAGGGGGGCGCGATAAAAATTATGATTGAAAAGTGGGTCACCAGTATTGAAAGTTTGAGAAGCACTGGTTTACGCGCTTAAACTGAGACTAGCATAATCACTTCCCAATAGGCCATCCTCTTACGTTAAACTTCTGCTATTTAAAAGATTCCTAATTTGCAAACTCAAGCTTCGCTTCCGGATTTGGTTGGAAAAAATTTGCCTTTTTTGGCCCCAAAGTACCCAAGAGGAGTTTTTAGTTGAAAACGCAATGAGCCCGTCACAATATTCTTTAAATTAGTCCTGATATTTTTAAATTTCTAACATACTTCTAGTTAGTAGATTACTGGTTTTTATATTATAGAATTGTGAGAATTTATATTTTTAGAAATTAAATTTAGTTTTTACGAATAAAAATTGAGTAAAGTGAAGAAAAAATGTGTCTCCAATAATATTCGCAAACGTATGCAAGCAAAAATCGCAACATACTCCATATTTTTTTATGAACTACTCAACAGTCTTTTTCTGAAATAAATATGGAAGTTTTTACTTTTGTTGTCCGAAAAAGAAGTTAAAACAACATTTTTCATTAAACATGATGTATCTAAACTACAAAAAATATTTATTTCAACATTTAAGAAAAGTACATTGTTTAATAAATTATCCATACAAACATTGGATGCCATTTTTACCGTAATAATTTGCATGCATATTACATCCATTAAAAACTGTAAGATATTGGTAGATTTTGAATAAAATCGTCTTGGGAAAAAAATGTTTTTAAAAAAACCAGTCATGAATTTTTTAAAGAAAAATTGAATAACTAAAAGAAATACGTAGTATAATTAAATTTTTCCCTAGAAAGCTTAAAATTTTCTCTCTTTTTTTTTCTTGTTTGTTTTTAATAAAAGTGCTCTTGAACATGTAAAAAATACGAAAAAATGAAAGTATTCGAGGAAGAACGACTTTCCAAATGCAGATTATTCAACAATTTTCAATTCAACAATTCAAATTTTCAAAAAAAAAATTGTCTTCTATTGCTAAAGAATGACAACTCACGAGTTGAAATATCACGAATTTAAGAAAAATAGCATTTCCAATAATGGGGAATGTGAGATTTCTTTTAACTGAAAAGCATTCTGAAAAATAAATATTTTAAAGTAACCGAAATGAAAAGTTCGTACATACTTACTCTTAATGATTTATTTTCATACAAATTTAGAATATACACGTATACATAAGCTTCGATTTCGTAAATAGCGAATTTGGAAAGGCGTTTGAGCCCAAACTTGGAATACTATTTATTTCAATAAATCCTATTTTTCTTTCCATAAAATAATTCACCAAAAGTTTAAAAAATAACAGTCAAACATTTTGAATATTATTATTTTTCTGATATTTTAAACCCCAAAAGGCGTCATTTCTGTTAAAACAATTCAGTCCAGGTACACTTAACCAGCAGAAACATCTTTTATCAGGTGCGAAAGTAAGCTTTAAATTGTTTTAGAAAAAATTAGCTTTATTGAACAAAAAAGGTTACAAAGTAATTACACAAAAATTATACATCGATAACCCCTACCTTTTCTTAACTCTCTGACAGAATATAAATTTCTACTCAAAAAATAACTGTCTACTCTCCAGAGGCCATTCAAGAATAGGCCCATTTTTTGCATTCCTCGTAGGAACTGGAGTGCTACTCAGACAAACCTAATTGATTGATTGACACGATTTGTAATCTGAGAAAGCAATGCCTACTGAATACGGTGAGTAGGGTCGAATATCCCATAGAAAATCTCGATTGGGGCAACATCAATTTGTAGTCGAGAATTATCTAGGTGAAAAATTACTTTGTCCGGCATCTACTCGTATTTCGGCTATTGTTCTTTTAATTTTCTGCTCAGACTCTTCTAGTATATTTGTCTGTAATTATACTTCGTGATAGTTTCGTTAGGTTTTAGCATACACGCTTTTTCTACACGCTTTTTCTAAATACAGAATATTAGTTTTGATCCATGAATATTTGACTTTGCAGTTGATGTTGATGCCTACCCTATGATTTCCTACGCTTTGGATTGTGGCAACGTATCCATTGTTCACCATCTTCAATTAGACACACAAAAAACTTTCTCGCTTTCTCGTTGGAATAGCTGTTTGTAAGTAGAAAATCTCCTTTTCACATCTCGGCTTTAATCCGCATGCACTTATTTTCCCCTGCTTTTGGAGCATTTCCTTGGTGTTAAGGTGTACTGAAATTGCTTGTAGAGTCCCTTCTAAATAGCCTTCAAATATTTCTTACAATTGAGATGAGTTTTTGAAGTTAACTTCTTATGGCACGTTAGGGAAAAATTTTGTTATGCGTTACCAGTTACGGTTACACGATGAAAGTAAGTTAAAGATGTATAAAGCTCCGAATTTTACTACGTTTTTAAAAAACACGTTTAAGGCTACAGTGGACAATTAAAATGTGGAAAATTGACTAAAATATCGAAAAAAAATTTTGACTTATTTTAATATTATATTAGTCTCTCTATCAAACGCAAAAAAATTTGTGGTTTCATGCATTTTTTACTGAGTTATGGGGTAGTTCCGATTTAGTCATCCATGACCACGCCCCTTTGTTTACATTCTGATGTCATGCTAACAAAGCTGTCATGTACTTTGATAGTGCGAATTTTATATACTGTAGACATAGCCTCTCTAATTTTTATTTTTAAGTGATAATTTATCAAGGTCTGGATGGCAACAATTTGTTTTAACTGTATCTGAGACCTAAATTGGCATTATTTGTTTACAATTCGTTCGAACTTGCGTTTGCATTTTTCGTTCAATTTTATTCAAACTTTATATTGATTTTACCAAAACAAAAAGTTCTTTTCAGAACTAAAGTTCATTTTAAATTGCTTTTGTTGTTTAAAACTATTAGTATGGATCTTATATCATCGAGATATAGAAAACCTAAAGGTCGTCCTTCCAAAAGGAGAAAGATGTTGCTGAAAATAGCAAGAAGCGATGCGAAGTGTCCTGAAACTGTTGATGAAAAAACAGTAATAGTATAACATTGCAGAGGGATCCATTATCTGAACCGATTACATCTTCCCAACCTGAGGCAAGCTATATTTTCACCCACAAGGCTGTGTTTTCTGAACTATTGCAGAAGTTCCTTTTAAATATTGTACAAACTGTACCCTTGTTATAAAACAACACCATTCCATGGGGTATTCTACAAAGATGGAACTTTTATGTGAATCATGTCATGAAAGCTATGGAAGTGTTTTTTCAAGTTTCCAAGAAGAGGCCAAAATTCACATGATATAAACAGCAAGTTGGTGAGTGCCTTCCTATCCATAGGCAGAGGGCATGCTGCTTTGGAAACTTTTTCATCTGTGCTCAACATGCCAACAATGGACCGAAAAACATTTGCCAAATGCATGCACAACTTATCCGTGAAAAACAAAGAGGTGAAGAAAAATGCTCGAAATGTCACGTCAAGCAGCTCGAGAAGCTCACGTAAAAGTTGATGCTTCACTAAAAAGTCAGGAAATAATTGATGTGAGTGTGTCATATGATGGTACTTGGCAAAAGCGAGGACATACATCTAACCTAGGATTGGGAATAATCATCGATGTCCTTAGTGGACTTGTCCTTGACTTTGAAGTGTTGTCGAAATACTGTCAGAATTGTGCAGTTACTGGTCGAGATATGGGAGTCAATAGTGCAGAGTTTCACATATGGCAAAAAGGACATGCGGATGAGTGTGACAAAAATTTTGCTTGGAACTTCTGGGGCCAGGGAGTGCATGCTGCATGTTATGGGGAGATAATTAGTGATTGCCAAATGAGATTCTTTTCCCATGCTGAGTTATGGTGACTAAAAAAATTTTTCAATTTTTGTCGGAAAATAAAATATATGGTTCTGATTAAAATCAAAAAGGGAAAAGTGCCCGAATCATATTGCGAAGAGGCTAGGCCAGTGTTTCTCAAACTTTTTAATACTGGCGGCCCCCTTTTTAATCACAATTTTTTTTCGCGCCCCCCTTTTACATTAATAAATTACTGAATGCAAAAAATGTCCTTTGACGCTAAAGCTACAATAAAGATATTAATTATAAACCGTACAAAATTTAAAAACATAAGTATTAAATTTTATATATTTTACTTTTTAAAAAAAAAGAAAAATTAAGTAATAGGATAATTATTATGTTATTTTTCCTTTCTCTGTGTGATTTTTAAATGGGAACATATTGCAAAATGCGGTGGCTACTTAGAAGACAAAATATAGATATCAGCTAAATATAGAAAAATAACTCAGAGGGTCAATTTCTAAAAACTTTGAAAAACTTTGCTCTGCAAGACAATCCCATGGAAGTCACTAATATTTATTAAACTTGTTCTTAATTCAGTATTAATAAGATAAGTATTAAATTTTTTTATATATGTTACTCTTAAGTAATATATATTTTAAGTAAATTATACTTTTAAGTAATAGGTTAATTATTTTATTTTTCTCTCCTAATTTTTAAATTGAAACAGATTGAGAAATAATATTTGATTAAAGATTTATTTCCTTCAAGATTCATTTCTAAAAGTACAAATGTCATTAAAAAGTAGCCTAATCTATGTTGCTCTTTATCATATCCACTACAACTGGCATCCTCACGAACGTTCATGTGAGTCTAGGCAACCTAACAGACGTCTGCACAAAAGCACAAAACATGTAAAAATGCTGTACTTCGTACAATTCTAGTCAGTCTTGGCCGAATCGATTAGCTACCGAATCACTCTTGAATGTACATTTCATAATTCACGCGTTAATTAAAATTCACAGTATTAAGTATAAAACAAAATCATAGATATATTTTTAAATCACAGCGAGCATTCGACGATAATAAAGCCTCAACAAGTACACAGACGAGGGCAAATTTATTGCAAGTTACGAATGGGTTAGGGATCCATTTCAAAATACTTCAGAAGGGCTCTCTCAACTGCCGAAAAAGAGATCTTCATAGATTTCACATCCAGTGACGAATTTAAAGGGCAATTTTGTAATAAATCACTCTTTGAATTCTGGATAGAGGTGGATGCTGAATTTTCTGCACTGAAAACAAAAGCATTTCGTATACTATTACTATTTTTTAACAGCATACCTTTGTGAATCCGGATGTTCTGCGATGGCTAATTTGAAGACAAAATATAGATCTCTGAGCTAAATATCAAAAAATAACTCTGAGTGTCAATTTCTAATTTTTAGCCTTCCTTTGAAAAACTTTGCTCTGCAAGAAAAGCCCATGGAAGTCACTGATAATTATTAAACTTGTTCTTATACTGGCTGAAGTACCCACTCTTAACACGAGTTTATTTTTTTAAAAAATGATAATATATTATTCTTGATATAATAGCTTAATTGTAAGGAGAGTAAAACCAAGTGCATGACAATGTATACAAAAATGTAAAATGATTTATTGAAATGAAGTCTCATATTATAAACGGTTTTGAATGAACTGTAATTTTAAGCCTCGCAGAACTAGCATTTAGAATAAATGTTAAGTAATAAAAAAAGAATATAAAATTCTAATGAATAACAATTGTGTTATTTTTTTAATATTTAAAGCGAGAATGCTCGGGATCAGGTGTGCACTCGATACTAACGTTAATGGTCACGGGAGTGATGCACCCCAATTCTTTTTTTTTTTAATTATTTTCTATATACAAGATAAAAATCACAATTTCAGTGACTAATTTAACTAAGAGAAAATATACTTACCTATTTCAAGGATTTTTCTATTTGTCTTTCATAATTTGAGAAAATATCCAATAAAACTGAACTAAATTGTTCCAAATGTGCGTGACCTTAATAGAGGACTACAAATCACAGACACTTTTGCTAACATTACAGGAAGCTATTTGCAAAGCAAAACTGTCACATTTTGTTCACGTTTTTGAAATTTTAATATCCTTTGATGATCGACAAATATCCTGTTGAACTTTTCTTGCTTGTGTCTTTTGACAGTGAAGTGCATTTTGCGGTACAGTTATGGCTTCATATTTTCTTGATA
>BMAV01008564.1:0-60328 GCA_019973955.1 Trichonephila inaurata madagascariensis
TTTTCAGCTGTTGAAATAATTTGTTGATATGGGATTTAGGGGGAGGGGGGGAGAGGGGTTGCATTCATTTTAATCGGGAAAAATTCAATAAATCACGAAATTCGTTAAATAGGGATTCTTTAAATCAGGGCTCGAATATATATATTGATCGATTTTATGAATAGAAATAATTACAGCTGCTTCTTTCGTGAAGTATTGGAGAAAATCAATTGAAAAGAAAATCAATTCCAAACAGTTTTCAGCTGGATTGAAGTCTTCACAGATTTGGTTCCAATAATTTTTTGATTTTAAAAATACACTTTTTTAACTGTACGCAGTCATTTGAAACGGAAGTCTTCACTCTGGATTTCCTGGAAATTTGGGTTCCGCAATGGATCGTTGTTTGCTTAATGAAAACGTTAAGATTTTAGTAAAATTTTAATTTTTATAAAAAAAATCAAATTTTTAAATGCAGCTTATTTGTAAATATAAATAAATATTTTATGGACAAAATAAATATTAATTTTCTTAAGTCACTCACTTCAAGCATGAATGGGTGGCCGTGGTAGCTGAGTGGTATAGGTATCGGATCGTGGCTTGCTTTGTCACGAGTTCGAGCCCAGTACCACTAAAGACCCGCCGTGTAGGGCAGCGATGCACGTTAAATCTGTCGAGAGCTGAAACGTCCTCCCGTTGGTGTGGTGTGGTAGTTAGGAGAGGGGGTGCCAGCTCAGGTGTCGTCCACGTCACTTGACCATGGTTCAAAATGACGAGGTCCGTCGCCAAAAGCCCTCGTGTAGCTGAACAGTGCGATGTTAATATTCAATCAATCAAGCATGAATGGATAAATGAGAAGGCATGTCTATGAAGGGAAAGGAGCAATTTCTCTTTATCGATAAATTCGACGTTAAAGTCTAAATGGCCAAGAGTTAAATGGGTCAGAACGTTACCTGTATTTTAAATCCTCATATTCATTAAGCGAAAATCTTAAAACTTGAAACCCATCCACAGATTGGGTGAACAGATCTCTTAGAAGTTGAAACTTTCTACAGAGACTTTTCCAGTTTCTGAAAATGAAAAGGACGTATTGAATCTTTCCTATAAACTAATAATTATATGCAAAGATAAAATCATACGTTCTTCAGATGGCTTAATTTGCATTTCAAACTTTATTCTCAAAAATTATGAAGTTCAAGGAGAAGTCACCGTATTCAGTATTTTCGTCGCTTCGAATCAGGAATCAATTCTCACTAAGAGAAAATTTTCCTATCTTCTTACGGTAAATAAAATCTACGGTGGCTTATGAGTCGAGTTTTAAAGTGAAATTAAAACCTTTGCAATTCCGAGAAATCCTTGCATTCTTTGGAACAGCGTCATTGCTTTCAGGATCTTGAAACAAAAGGAATGACATCCGCTAATTTGAGGAAAATGCAACGATAATTATCCACTTGTTTACTTTTCGCGTAATGCATGTGAGGAAATAAATTTTTACTCAGGAATAGATGAATTAAAAGATGAGAGAGTAAATGACGTAATGTAGAAAGTTTAAAATGTAATTTATTGTTGCATGTTAAATTATACCCTACAGTTTAACTTGCTCTAAATCTTCAGCTCAATTGCAATTACGATTACTCCAATGGATACAGCCGAAATGAAATGGATGTCTGTCTTCATGAAGTCCTCTATTTTCTCTGATAAAATGAAGTTTAGGAATCATCAGGCTTTTATCGGTTTTGAATTGGGAGATTATTACCATTGATACAGTATGCGTTGTTATTCAAAACGAAAAATTATCCCCATATTAACCATATATGGGGGTTCACGTCAGACTGACCACCTGACCGGAACATCTGCTCCTGCACCTCAGTGCTCAAGATCACGAAAACTGAGATAAGTATTCCAGGTCTTATCCCACATGGGTTGGGGGGCTGCGGTAGCCCAGTGGTTAAGATATCGGATCATGGCAGGCATGTCATGAGTTCCAGCCCAGTACCCGTAAAGACCCGCCGTATAGGGGAGCAATGCACGTTAAATCTGTCGAGAGCTCACACGTCCTCCCGTTGGTTGGGTGAGGTAGTTAGGAGAGGGGAGTGCCAGCTCAGGTGTCATCCACGTCACTTGACCATGGTTCAAAATGACGAGGTCCGTCGCCAAAAGCCCTCGTGAAGATGAGCAGTGCGAAGTTAATATTCGCTCACTCACCCACATGGTCTGTTGTACCACTGAGTTTAGTTTAACCATATATTCTCGCAGTACTTTCATATAGAAGAGAACCATCTACTTGCCCTCTAATGTCCGAGAAATTGACCATTACGGCATTGTAGGCTTGATGGTCTGTGCCATCTTTCTTTTGAAAACTTCCGAGATTTTATGCGTAGTCTCAGGTCTTTTACATTTAAATTTATTTAAGATTTAATGTAATTTTTGAAAAATTCGTCTTTTTAAGAAAATTTTATATTAAATGGATAATAATAATAAAGTATCAACATGTAATAATGATAATAATAAAATGTTTTGAACATCAAGAAAAACTGAAAAAATGGCGTTTTCTACGATAAAAAGCGGACAAGGCAATTTTTCCTGAAATTGCCTCAGATTCAAAATGAAGGGCCCCTAAAATGCCTTCAGAGGGCCACGGGCTGAAGACCCCTACTTTAGAGTCCAATACAACGAGTAATAATAATAATAAAAAAATCGATTGTGTTTAATTAACTCCTTCCAGAAAGAGTTCACTTTCGCCATAGATCTCAAGAGAGTTGAAAATTTGTTATATTATTTATTTGCTGAGATAAAATTAACTCTTTCTATTTAATTCTGAGATTGAATTGAACTCCAACTAATTTTAAAGCCCCCTAATAGAGTCTGTTTGAATTCTGAACTGCTTATTTTCTTTTCTTATTGGCTTAGAAAGAATGCATTCCATGCGTAGGGGGAGGTAATTATTATATTTTCATTTATTCTTAGAGAGTGCACAGATGTTAGATTGTCTGTAGAGACCCGAATGCAAAGACCTACAGGGACGCACTTTTGAAAGACGTCCTTGTTCGAGCGCAGGCCCCCTCAAGGCATTTCTGAAATATTTCCTCTTCCTAATGCACTCCACATATTTTGGAACTCAGGCAAAAAATGATCAAAACGAATGCTCATTAAATAGGTTTGAAAATGGGATATTAAAAAACACTCTTTGAAATACGTTTGTAACCTTTTGCGTAAGAGAGATTTAAAAAATGTTGCTGAGTTAACTGTTTATAAAAGTACTATTTTTAGTAAAAGTGCTCAGATTAAATGTAAAGTATGGAATAGTGTTCCGAAAAATAGGATTTCAAGCGTAAAGATAAAAAGATTGACTTTTGATAGCTTTATCATTACCCTAACATAGGAATATAAAGTAAAGAATATTTTGAAAAAATAGGAAAGATGAACAACAGAAGCATTATTTAGTCTTAAAAACACTAAATTACACTCAGGGGCTCAACAGCCCATGAAGGCCAAGGCCTACTGTGCCCATCTCAGCTTTCGTGTCCTTGGGCTCTGAGGTGCTTGAGCAGATGCTCTGATCAGGTGGTCAGTCTGACTCGAAACTCCCTGTGTTTTGTGTGGTACTCCTTTTTCAACCCACTGAAGGGATGAAAAGTCTTAAAAACACTTTATGGAAATATCAATTGAAGAGTATCATGTTTTATTAATTTTTTCGGTGTACGGAGAAGCAATTTTTAAAACCCAAAAATAATTCATTATATTACCAGTAATTAACAAAATAAATAAATAATTAGTTGGAATAAAATTTGGAGAGAAATATTTTTTTTACTCTGTAAAATATCTTACAACCAAAAGAAATATTTTAAACGACGATTTTTAAAAAAGAAAAAAGTAAATAAGATACAGAAGAAAACCTCTGTATCATCTGAAAACGTTAATCGTCTCTCAGTCTTCGCTACAAGACTGGCGTCGAAATCAAAAACTGGGAACATGAAATGAAAGATGAACTTAAAAGGAAGAGAAGAAAATACTTTTTTTTCTTCAACCTTAAACAAAAAAACTTTTGGAAAAAAATGGAGATATTCCTTTTCTAGGTCGATTAGGTTTTTACCAAAAAACATTGTTTCCAACGACCTTTGTTTTCGAAAGCACTTTCATCCCCCCCTCTCTTTTGGGGGAAAATTTTTGCCCATTAACAAGGGCCCATGACATCTGCCCCCCTTTGGGGGGACCTCTTAGGGGAGGTATTTATAGACCACTATTATCGCTCTCCGAAAGAGCTGCTGATTAAATTTCTGCTCCCCATCCGTCCGCTTGATTCGTCTTCGCAATGCGAATTCCAGACCTTTCGAATGTTCTGCCAGGTGTGGGAAACGTAACAATGTCTGGCTACTCATCTGCAGGGACGTCTTAAGACTTCTTGAGGCCCTGGGCCCCCACGCAAAAGTAGGCCCCATCTACGTTCCATAAAAGTAGACAGTGCATAGCATTCGTTGTCAAATACTCGTACAAACTCGAAACAAAAAAAATGTGTATGACTTACAATCGCACAAACAGGCTCGACCGACTGCCGCTTTTAGGCTGAATAAGTAATAATGGTGTATGGCAGTGCCAAACGGGGGCCCCCTTCCGGGGGGGAGATAACCCTACGAGGGGGGAGCGAGCCTATTGAAGAGTCAAAAGCAAAAGATTATTTAAAAAAAAACTTTAATAGACGGAAAGTAAACAAACAAAATACATTCTGACATAATAAAAAATAAAATACACATTTACATTGATATAAGACACTTAAAAATATACAAGTACTGCGCAATGTATTTTATAATTAATTTAACAATTCTAAGTAAAGAACAAGTTTATTAATTACCAGTGGCCCCATGGGCTTCTCATATATAAACTTATAAGCAAAAATTAACCTTAATTATTTGTACTGTTTATAATTAATCCCTTATCCATTTTATTAAAAATTACGCGCTCTCCCTAATGCCATCTTTTAATATGTAGGCGAGCGTATTTGGTGTATTGGGAAGGGGGGGGGGTAGAAAAGAAATTAATATGTCAATCCTTCGCAAACACTGTCCAGGAGATTTTATTGCATTCCAAAAACTTCGAAATAATTTTATGGAGAACAGTTCACAGAAAGATCGTACTTCGGAAAGACGTATGTATACGTCCGGGGCAATCAGCACACTGGTTGAGCAAGACGTTTATATACGCCGGTGGCGCACAGAGGTTAAAATCCTGTTGTATGATTAGCGCCAAGGAATAGTATTATTCAATTCATTGTTATTGTATGGAGGGGAGGGGGCGATGAAAATTGTGATTGAATTTTGGGTCGCAAGTATTGAAAGTTTGAGAAGCACTGGTGTAGGGTGGTAGGCCTAGGCCTATACATGGACGACGGTCAGTACATGTAGCCAGTTGCCACATATCGTCCGAAATTCCCAGTTTTTCCGAGAATACAACCTGAAATAACATTTGACCGTTGAAACTATTTTAATCATGATCTGTATTAAGGCTGAGTCGAGAATGAGACGACGCCCTGGGCCCGGACCCAGTTGGTCCCTGCTTTAAGACGTCCCTGCTCATCTGCCCTTCAAAGAGGATCATCGCATTTTGAGAAATAAGCAGTCAGCCAATAGATTGGATGTTGCCGAACTGGACCGACACATTTAGAGGGATGATAGTAGGCAGAATGGAGATGACAAATCAACACATAGAACAGGGAGTCATAAACAATATTTAGTCGTGGTCAGTGGCACACACAAGGGGGTCCTGGGGGTCCGGAACCCCCCAAAGCCCTTGATTTTTTTCCCGATTGACTATAATTCTAAGTATATAGTACGTAAAATTTAATTAAGTATTTGTTTTTAATGATTAATTATTAATTAATGCTAATTATGTATTTTTTCAATAATTAGTTTTTTACTGTGTTTTGTTCACGAAAATCAACAAAATCAAAAGGAGCATAATACAAGAATGGTGAACTTTCAACCTCGGACCCCCCCTTTGAAAAATTCCTGTGTGCGCTACTGGTCGTGGTAATTCTAAAAAACATTTATGAAGGGTGTGATGTCGAGGGGAATGAAAAGGGGCAAGAAGAGGTAAGAAATGCATTGATTAGACATAAAAAAATCATACCTATAATACGATCAATGCATCACAGCTGGATATCAGAAAGGTAACACGACAAATGATTGTCACAGGTATGGTTCGAGGAGGTGGCCGCGTAGGTCGCAGTTTAGCCAACTCCGACGGACGAAAGATTATCAACACAGCCAACACAGAAGAAACACATCCAGTGTGCTGGCGATGTTAGCTGAAGCGACAACGATCTGTGGCTTGAGATCCTCCAATGTAGCCCCCGACGTCTCATTCACAAGCGATTTCAGGTGGTACCAGAAGAAGAAATCGATGGGATTGAGGTCCGGGGAGCGTGGAGGCTAAGCAATGGATCCATCACGTTCAATCCACCTTCCGGGATATGTATCACGAAGATGGAACACACCACGATTGAAAAATATGCAGGTGCACCATCGTGAATGAACCACACGTTCTGGTGCTCAGTCGCCGGTTCTCCCTGTAACGACTCCGAGGGGTTTTGATGCAGGAAAACAAGTATGTTGCGTCATTAAGGCGTACGGGCAGTATATATACATATATATCCCCGCCTTTGCTTGGCCATTTCCCTCGTCCTCCCGACGGCTACTAGTATCGCGATTTTCACCGACTCAACGGGGTTTGGGACTCCATGTTCTATAGCAGTGATTCCCAAAGTGGTTTATATAGACTCTCAGAGTTCTATGGCGACTTGCAAGAGGTCCACGCCAGTGACATGTACTCTTTTCGGAAAGAAGTTATTTAATAACTGGATGTTCAGAATTGTGTCACATTGAATGTCGATGCAGGGACAAGGTTCGCATTAAAATATATTGAAGGGAAACAATTTTATTTTATAAAGTTCATTTCTTAATGTAATAAATACATTTAAAAGATACATAATGCATAATGTATGTATAATTTTAATTTTTCCTTTATATTGAAGGAATAGTTATGTTTTATGCTGTTCATTTTTATGTCAATAAATAACCTTAAGCCTTTATGTACTTATTATGATTTACTGCAGTTTTTTTCCTGCAATATTTTTTTGAATCACTGCATTAAAAATTAAGAGATATACATAACAAATTACTCCACTTTGGGAAATTTAATCCATTAGAGCTAATTAATTAATTAAAGATATTCAACTGTAAAATTAATTATATACACTATTCACTTAAAATAAATAGTCAAATCATTTTCTAAGGTCTTTATTAACATACAAAGAAAAAAAAAGACACCTTTTGCCATTATAACTATTTTTTCGGAGCAAAAATGACAATCTTTGCAATCCGCTGAAAACGCAAATTCTGCTACAAAACTACTTGCCTTCCCCACTAAAATACTCATCGTAGAACCCGTGCTGCCATAGAAGGGTTAAAAGAATATTCCTGCTAAGTATCATCATGAGTATTTGTGAAAAGTAACTGAGCAACAAACAAATGCTTTTCATGGGAGGGATGAATCTGTTGCATCCGAAATTGCTGCGTGTTTGTGTGATATCCGTTTCTAAACTTTGCTTTAAGATCTTAGTGCCTTTTCCGATCAGTTCCTCTTGTAATCTGACATTTGTTTTTTCTTTCACGTGACCATACGAATTCATTGCCTACTGTGTTAATTACTATAGTCAAAGAATTCTCAAATCTAGTTTCAGAATCTGAATACAGGGCTTTTAAACGTTGAACGTAGGTTAAAACGTTATTGTCCTGGCAGATTATGTGTGACAAATTGAGAAACTAGGAAAATTCGGGATGTTCAATAGTATACTCCTAAGCTTAATTCTGGCAAGAAACGCTGAAATAATGGTCCGTAACTGTAAACTAATCTCATTAAGTTTAGTAAATAAATCTCCTGAATAGAGGTATAAATCTGGTTTCCACTCAATTAAATTTTCTTTTAAAATTGAAGCCATGATTTGGTTTAATGAGAGTCATTATTGTAGACCACCATTTACAGCTCATGGACCCCCAAATAATTTTTTCGGTGACGGGGACCCCCTGCAGGTCATCATAGACCCCTGGGGGTCGATATGGTCCACTTTGGGAATTACTGGGTTAAATGATATAAAATTAAAACTCTAAATCTACATTCTTGATCTTTGTTCTCAAACTTTATATACATTATCGGAGTATAAGTGAATGAATATTAATGTCACACACTGTTCAGCCGCACGAGGGCTTTTGGCGACGGACCTCGTCATTTTGAACCATGAATTATTGCGGGAATTGAACGGTTTCAAAATTTACAACTGTGTGGCACTCTGAGATTAGTAGTTTCGTTTGGCACGCCACAACTACCTTGGTCTGCAGTGTTTTGAATTTAACACTCTTTAGTTTTTCAAGTGATAATAAAACCATCCAGAAATTGTAAAGTATGGATTTTTCGTACGAGTGTACTTTTTCCATCGAAGTTACCTTATCGAAATACAAAAAACTTCTACATGACCTATTCTAAGTCTACAACTGTGTTCCTCAGCTCTCTACGGGAGCATCTTTCTTTTTTTAATGGAAATTTAAAGGAACTTTTTGTTTTCATTTTTCGTTTTATCGAATATTTCATCTTCGGGATTTATTTGGCCGTGATTGCCCAATGGTCACGGGAACAAACTCGTGGCCCTCTTTGACGGAACCTAGTGCCATCGTGTACATGGGCTGATGCAAGCTAGAGATGCCAAAGCTCAAGGTTCCTTTTGGCGTGGTGTGATGGCCGCGGTAGCCTAGTGGTCAAGGCATCGGATCGTGGCTGGCGTGTCATAAGTTCGACCCCAGTATTACTAAAAACCCGCCGTGTAGGGGAGCGATGCACGTTAAATCTGTCGAGAGCTCAAACGCCCTCCCGTTGGTGAGATGTGGAAGTTAGCAGAGAGGGGAGTGCCAACTCTGGTGTCGTCCTCGTCACTTGACCATGGTTCAAAAGGACGAAGACCATCGCCAACAGCTAACTCTAACTCAGTTTTTTTTAAATTTCATATTCCGACAGATATGGAAACCTCCTCGTCCATAGAATTATTTGTGCAAAATGGGGTTGTCGGGAGGTTTCTTTCTCCGCACCCTTGAGAAATTACCTGGGAGGGCGACGTCTGCATCAATCTGCCTCCCTGGCCGGAAAGTGGATGGCTTCCCGGCATTCCGCGCGCACCAAGGAGGAGGATGAAAAAAAAAAGATGGCGACGGTGCAGAGAGGGAGTCATTGTTTTCGGGCAAATCCTTCTGTTGCGAGGAGCTAAAAATAAACGCGGAGTGACACTGGGTGCGCTCATTAGCGCCCGAGAGAAAGGACACTTCTCTCTGACTTGCTTTAATTACTCAGACATCACTTTTTCCTTCCTCTCGATGTTCTCTTTTTTTTAAAAAGGAATTGGAACGTGTTTTTTCCCAAATAAACAGAAAGCTAGACAGTTTTCGCGCCCGAAATGATTCCGAGAAACACATAAAAGATTTTCTGAATATTTCAAAATATAGGCGAGAATGTGTGAAAATAGTCTGTGGGTGTTTGTTATGGGGTTTGAGATAGTAAACATATATAAAATGGATAACTATTGCTACGTAGGCAATGTTATGGCAGGGAAAGAGGAAAAATAATAATTATAAAATATAACGAGGAAGGGATGCTTAGATGGGACTTTGATACGTTTGCTTTCAAGTTACACCCAAAAAACACTTGATACCAATAAGAGATGTATATGTACCAAGGCATTTGTCGAGATTTTCTACTACTTTTTTAAATAATAAAAAAAATTTAATTATATTTTTTACAATTTTGAGGGCATTTGTTGGTCATCAACCCCTTCACTGGTTTGCCCGTTCATCGTACGGGCTACCGAAAGCTAGTCACAACCGGTTTGCCCGTACGCTTAACGGGCACTGATATATAGTTTCTTCTTTCTATCTTAGACTTGCACACATTTTAATTCTTATATAGTGAGATTATTAGTACTAGTGTTTTTAAGAGATGCAGTTGTGTGTGTGTGTGGTCCATGGTATCGAAATATATCTCATCCAGGATTTTTCCATTGAAGGCAGGAATTTAGATTCTTGAAAATATTCGATAAAAAACAGGGACCGGAAAGGCAATGTGTTATTTGCTGCTTGAGAAGAAATGAAAATGGAAAGATAATCCCAAAAGAGGCTGATATTATCTCTGTCCCCATTGCAATGGGATACTCAGTATTACATCATACTTTAAATTGTTTGTGAATATATATATATATACCCCCACCACACATCCTCAAATGTTGGAAAAAGAGAAAAGAACATGAAATTTTTTTTTCAGTATGAGTGAAATTCTTTTAAGATATATGAAACATTCTTCATAGCCTGCAGAGTGTACTTATAAAAAGCAGACATTTAGGAGGGTTTGTGTTCCACAATTATAAAACAAAAAAATGGTATGAAAACGTTAAATTGAAAATAAAAATAAAATTCTTTCATTTTCGCATTCTTTTAGATATTATGCTTAGTCATATGGAATAAAAAAAAATGTGTCTTGTTTTGGAACATCTTTGGGCAAAAATCGGCCACTTAAGGGATGTTTTTAAACATTTTCCCTCAGTTCTTTATAGCTTTCGTAATTTTTAAAAGTATTTATCTTTTTGAAAATCATCAAATGTTTCCTAATTCTTGTCGGTTATTATTTATATCCCGGCAACTATTATTGTAAGTACATATTTCGTGCCCTCGCTTTGCTTATTGACGGGTGAAATTTCGTTAGAGAGAGCCGAAAGAAAACTCTTTTGCCGGAGCAATGTAATGTTATATAAAACTCATGAAATAATTGAATAACATTCTAGTTGTACATTTCCATATTTATCAAAATTATGTTTCATAATAAATGAAAATCCATTTTCTACAGAAATGTTTACACATACGAAACATAATAATAAAAAGAATTAAGCAAATGATTTTTTTAGGTATTAAATTTCTCTACAATTTTTTTAACCAGTTAGGTGTGGCACCCTCGTTTGAGATTGCGATACTATGCATGTCACGGAAATTGAACAATGACGGGTCTACTCGTCAATCACAGAGCAAGTATCGCTGTTAAAACATTGGATCAAAAAGATGGGTTTATTTTATAAAATTTCCAATTTTATTACTAATACTTATTTATTCGAAGCCCAGTGGCCGAGAGGTAGCGTATCGCGCTTCCTCATCACAGGTTCCGGGTTCTATCATCGGGCTGGGAAAGGATTGACTCAGCCTTTCATCCCTTCAGTGGGTCAATAAATGTTTCCTTGGGAACTAAACACTGTGGGTTTCTCTTCAGACTTACCACCTAATCGGGACATCTGCTCATGCACCTCAGCACCCAATGGCTACATATACTGAGATGGGCACAGTAGGCCCTGTGGTTCTCATGGGCTGAGCGTCACTGAATAATATATATATATATTTGGTTGGGGAAAAAGAAATTCAATTAATTTTTTCGGTAGATGGCTGTAGTGTCGATATCTCGTGAAGTATCGATCAAACAATTTCAGATTTATGCTCGTTGTCAAGATGACATTTCACACTAAAAAAATTATTTTGCTTTTTGTTTGGTCCATTCATTTGTGAGTTACAGGGTGTTAAAAATAGAAGTCAACAAAGAGAAAATTCGGTTCTTCTTACAGTTTTTCTTTGATAAAGGCGAAAATGCAAGCCAGATGGCTGAAATTGTGAATGGTGTTTATGGTGCCGATAGTGTAACACCTAATTACATGCAATTTTGGTTTCGATGATTCCGTTCAGGTATTTTTGATGTTATAGATGCACCTCACACAGGCAGGCCTGTCGTCGAAAATGTCGATAAAATCACAGAAATAATCGAAGTTGACCGGCATGTTAGTAGTCATAGCATCGTCCAGGAGCTAAAGATTGACCATAAAACAGTTTTAAACCATTTGCGCAAAGCTGAATTCAAAAAGAAGCTCCATGTTTGGGTGCCACACCAATTAACATCAAAAAACATGATGGATCGAATTTCCATCTGCGAAGCCTTGGCCAAACGAATGAAATCGACCCATTTCTTAAGCGGATGGGGATGAGAAATGCGTCGTATACTACAATATTGTGCGAAAACTATCGTTGTCAAAGCGCGGTGAAGCAGCTCAAATGGTGGTCAAACCAGGACTAACGGCCAGGAAGGTTTTGCTGTGTATTTGGTGGAATTGTGGAAACGTATCATTTATTATGAGTTGCTTCCGTATGACCAAACACTAAATTCAGATCTCTGCTGTCAACATCTGGACCGTTTGAAGCTTGTGATTGACCAGAAATGGCCAGAATTGGCCAACAGAAGAGGTATTGTGTTCCATCAGGACAACTCTAGGCCACACACTTCTGTAGTGACTCGCCAGAACCTCTGGGACCTTGGTTGGGAAGTTTTATGCATTTACAATATAGTCCGGACTTGGCACCAAGTAGTTACCCCCTTTTTCTCGCATTGCAAAACTTCTTGAGTGATAAGAAATTGGGATCAAGAGAAGATTGCGAAAATCGATTACTAGATGTTTTCCCCAATAAGGGCCAAGACTTCTATGACAGAGATTATGAAGCTACCTTTAAAAAGGCAACAAATTATACTACAAAACGGTGTATATTTGACTCAAATCGGACAATCGGAAGCATGTTAAATAAAGTCTTGATTTTCATACAAAAATAATGGATTTTTTTCTCGAAAAATGCTAGAAAAATTAAATATATATAAAAGGTTAGAGTATGAAAAAAATCATCGATAAAAATTACCTTTCCGACTTTTGCCTTTGCGCTTTTTGGCTAACATCTAAAAAACATTATTATCGCTCATAAATAACGAACTTATATACTGTTACAGTCACTGCGTAAGGGGACGCATAAGTTTGTTTTATGTTTTTCCAATTCCTACTATTAGTTCACTCTCTTCCTATATATGTGTGTATATATATTTATTTATATATATATGTATATATATCTTGCTCAAATTTTCAATCGTTAATAAAATGCTTACTATTCATTCATTCAAGTTCAAATACATATTTTTGTACTTGTAGTGGATGATACACGATGTTAATACAGTTTTTTCAAATATTAATTCATTCATTAAATTAAAAAATGAATAAATTGCAGCATACAAAAATAACAGTCCAACAGCATATACAGAAATGAAAATTGTTTTGTCCCTGGAGCGCAATGGATAGCGGGTTGGACTTCTAACCCATAGGTCGTGGGTCTTAGTTTCCGAGAATGTGATTTCTTTTTTACTATACTATTTTATTAGAATAATTAAATTTAATGAATGAATAAATAGTAACAAACAAAAATAATACTAGTCCAACACCCTATATAGAAAGGAAAATGAAAAATGGCAAGGAAAATCGCTTTCTATTCTGTCACTTAATATCGTGATTCAGTCATATGTATATACATATTGATATTAATTGTAACTATTTAATAAAAAGTAACTAAAAATAAAATTTTTTTTGGGGGGCCCAAAGTAGGGAATTATTTTTTTTTCATATTACTTTTTTTATTTTGGTTTTACCCCGGGGTTTTAAAATATTCTAAGCTTTTAAAATTTTAAAAGAAAATGTTTTTTTTTTCTAAAAAATTATGATTTAAATAAAATGGTCCCATTTTTAAACAAAGGTTTTGGGAAGGTTTTCAGGTTAAAAAATTGCCCAGGGAAAAAAGTGAATTTTCCCGAATATACTCCCCAAATCACAGTTAACTTTTAAAAAATCTGAAAGGGGTGGGTTGGGAACCCCAAAACCTTTTTTCTCGTCAAACAACGCCCAGACGCACAAACCCGAGAAAAAGTACCCGAGTAAAAAAAGGGTAATTTGGGTTTTCCCGGTGACCCGGCACCATTTGACTCACACCAGTGCCGGTCCGGGGCCCCTGGGATTGGGACGATTTTGCTGTATAGCAATGAAAACAGTCAAACCCCATATTACAATTTTTCTATAGAAAAAACTTTTTCCTGGAATTTAACATTTCACGATTTTTTTTTTAAAAATAACCTCTCTATAGCGAAGTGAAATTTTCTATGTAACAAACTTTTTTTTGGGGGTTTAAATTTTTTTCCCCCCTATTTTTAAAAAATATTTCTGAACTTTTTCCAAGTTATTCTTTTTTTTAAACATTTTATAGTGGTTAAAAAAATTTTCCCAATTTGGGTTTTTTATTAGATTAACTTTCGAGGGGCAATAGGGCCGGGGCTTTTCACCCAAAGTCCCCTGAAACCCTTCCATTGCCCGGGTTCACTAAAACTTGGGAAATACCCTTTTTTACTCTCAGTGGGGGTTGTCCTTTCCCAGTGTTGGGATTATAAAAAAATTATTTTTTTAAAATTCTTGAAAAGCTTTCAAATTAGAAAATTTTTTTAAATTTATTTTTTGGGAATACAAATTATTTTTTTAAAAATTGAAAATACACTGTGTATTCTTCGACATTCTTTTTTCTTGTTTTCCTTGCAGTTTTTCTTTCATTTCTTTTGATGGGTAAGATATATAAAATATATAAACATATATTAATTTTAAAAAGGTGTGAATAATTGTTTTTTTTTAATATATAGGGTTTATGAATTTAAAATTTTGTGTGTTTTATGTGGTTTATAAAGTATATTGAAAGATGAACCTCTATATCAGTGATCCGCAACCCCCTGGATGAAATATTGCCGGGCCGCCTAAAGAACTTTAAAATATTGCCATTTTATTTAAAAATGGGCATTTCTCTCGGTTTGGCCCCTTTTTTTCAAAAAACACTTTTATATTACTTAAATCACTTTTTTTATTTTTTGGTGTAAATATATTTTATTCTGAAAACTTTATTTTATATATAAATGTAACTAAAAATTAAAAAATTTTTAAAAACAAAAAATCTAAATATAAACAATCAACGTGTCCCACCCTCACGGCCGCGGTAAAATTGTCCCAAAAACGTTAACCCGGTCCCCAACGATAAAATTTTTCGGAGAAATTTTCTCTTTTAACAAACTTTTTTTTGGGGGTTTTGTGACTTTCCCTTTTTATAAGAGGTCCGACTGTATTTATACAATAAACACAATTCCCAGTATATTTTTCAAAAAACGACTACTCACGCCCACCCAAGGGATCTGTCGTTTCTCGGAATGTGTACTGTTTGAATATCTGGTATCAAATTAAAGCATCGACGTATTTTGTTGTGGTGATTTCTTTTAAAGAGTCAGTTCAAATGTGCTGTGTGTGTGTGAAATGAATTGATACAGTCTTGTTTGTATTAGCCATGTGTTATCTTCTAATCCATGCTTAATAGCATTTATAATTTCTACGTCGCATTATGTTTCGAGAGTTATATTTATAATTGTATTGAAAATAATTGTGTTTAATTGTGTTTGAGGTATTTTGTAATTTATTTGTGTTGTTTAAAAGGGTTTAATGGTCCCGTAAGCTCATTAAGCGTGCCGAATTTATTGTTATGAATGTCAACGAATAAAGAATCTATTTTTAGTGATACAAAATTCATCAGGAAAGTGAAATTTCTGACCATTTAACGGCTCATAAATGCTTTGTTGCCAAGATATTTCGGATCCCTGAAACCTTGCCTTACTCTCATTAGATGAATAAGTGAGTGTTTATATATTAACGTTACACCTATATTCAGCTACACGAGGGCTTTTGCCGACGAGCCTCGTCTTTTTGAATCATAGCCAAGTGACGAGGATGACATCTCAGTTGGCATCATCGACAGATTTAACGTGCAAAGTGAGTGAGAGAATATTAAATTCGCACTGTTCAGCTACTGCAGAGCTTTTGGCGACGGACCACGGAATTTTGAGCCATGGTCAAATGACGAGGGTGACACCTGAGGTGGCACTCTCTTTTCCTAATACATTTCAATGCTGACCTGAAAAGGGAACTTTCGGTTTACTTGATCGTACTTTGATGCAAAACGAGGGCTGTTGGCAAAGAGCCTCGTCGTTCTGAACCTCGGTCAAGTGACGAGAAGGAGATCTGAGATGCCACTCCACTTTGTAAACTTCCACACCATGACAACGTGTGAGGCCTTTGAGCCTCAACTAATTTAGTATGCATCAGCCTCTCTACACGAAGGTTATTTCTGCTGTAGAGTGAGTGAATAGTAACGTCGCACTAGTTAATCGAAGGCTTTTGGCGACGGACCTCATAATTCAGAACCGTAGTCAAGTGACGAGGGTGACACCTGAGCTGGCACCCCTTCCTAACTTCCACATCAGACCCACAGGAGGACGTTTGAGCTTCGACAGATTTAACATGCACCCATCCCCTACGGCATATTTTAACGAAAGTTCTTCTACATGGTTCGGCTTTTAGGGCATTTGGGCTCGAACTTATGACACACCGGCCCCGAGATCTTGACCATGACCACTAGGCTACCGTGGCCACTTTTTAAAAGAGAACACTTTATAAACAGTCAAATATCCCTATAATTTTATTATTATTATTTAGATTTTGTCCTTAATTTTACCATATTTTTGAGAACAGAAGACTGGCATCATGCTACACACAGTGTTTTTTTCTTTCTTGTTGCGCGTGATCTTCACTTATCACGAAACACACGCGAGACCTTCCTGAGGAGGCAGCAGGTGGCGCCGTCATTTGGTAGACAATCCGAGTGTCTGCCACTTTCAAGTGCACACCTGGATTCATCGAATCTCGAAACAAAAACAGGAGGATTCCATTCATGCACAGCTCTTTTTTTCCTCCAGCGAGCACAATGTGACAGGTACGCCGTGAAAACTGATCCTGTGATATCTCCTTCAATAGCGAATTCGTACTCTAATCCGTGTGATACATAGTGTTGAGTGAGAGAGATTTATTTCCGACTGTTCCATTGTCAATTCTCTTCAAATTGAGATGGATTCGATACGTAAAAGCCTTACCTAAGCTTTCTTGACATTGTTTATAACCAACAGTGAAACACAAGTAATATAAAAAGAAATTTTTTAAAGTCAATTCCTACTTAGGTCTATAAAGAAAAATTTTATTTTAGTTACTTTTTATTAAAATGTTACAATTATAATATCAATATGACAGAATCACAATATATTAAGTGACAAAATAGAAAGCAATTATCCTTGCAATTTTCCATTTTCCTTTTTATATAGAGGGTTGGACTATTTTTTGTTTGTTACTATTTATTCTTTAATTAAATAGAATTAATGAATTAACGTCGGAAAAAAATCGTTAAAATCCCAGGAGAGCCCACACCCCCTTAAAGACAAACCGAAAAGAGCGTCAAGCGAGAACGGAATGGCACCAAGCAAAACCGACAATGGCGGCGTGAGTGGATATAGCGGGACAAGGTGGATGCGTAATAAAAATTTCTGTAATCAATACAGAAATTAATCAGATATATTACATTCTTACTGCTGATCTTTTCTGAGTGGAGGGTACAGCGTAACAGCAGATTTTAAAAAAGCCTTGAAGGCCTCATCACTAAGCGAATAATCGTGGGAGTGCCGCCATATTATATATATTCTGCGAAGTAATGGTTGAACATACCCAGTTGACATCTTCATTCAAATCCATCCAAAACAGCACTATTTCGTTTGTATAATCCCATTCGCTCATTACATTTAGGACATTCATAATTCAAAGCAATCAATGCTTCCTTCCTTCATATACTCATTCAATCAATTCTTTCTTACCTTTCGCATTCAACAAAGTATTAAATTCTAAGGTATATTCACTCACACACGCAGCCATACTTCCAGCCCGGTACCCAACAACAAAAAGACGAAATTGGAAATGTCTGCCGACAAAATACGAAAATTCCAGAAATAGTTAGGTTTACCATATCTAGTGTATAAAAGTAGGGTTACCAAGATGGCGCAATTATCGCCAACCAAAATAATTCACGCCAAGGGTGGGGGCTATCCTAGGACCGAACCAAAAACTCTATTAACATCAAGTGTCATCCACTACAAGTTTAAAATATGTATTTGCAATAGGTGCTAGTTTGATATGACGGGGCAAGGCACCAAGCGCTGCTTGGCGCGAAAAAGGAATCACGCCAAGCAGCGCTTGTTGTAGCTGGAATGGAATCCAAGATGGCGGCCTAGCGGTATCAAATCGTCAGGAAGATAATTTTAAAGAAATGTTTAGAAATATAATGAAATATATTTCAAAAGAAGAATATAGGAAGAGATTGAGAATAACCAAGATCAATCAATAAATATTGAATAACAATATAATATAATAAAAAGTAACATGTACTAATAATATTATGTGTGCAGCTTATAATATAATCTTAAAATTTAATAGTAATTATATATATTTATATAGTATGATTTAATAATAATTATTATACATAATAATCATATAATTTAATAGTAATTATAAAAAAGACTAATCATCGTATTGTAATATATATATATTATAAAAATTATACATAAGAATACTCATATAACTTAAAATTATAGATAAATAACATAATAATTATAAATGAATAACAAAATAATAATTATAAATGAAGAACATAATAATAAATAAATAGCATGTATAATAATATTTACAAATAAATATAATAAAAAAGCAATTATAAATAATGAATATTATGATTCATATAATAATTGTATATTCTTATATTATACTAGCTGACCCGCCCACGTGTTGCTGTGGCTTTGTTTTAATGCGTTAAGTTTATTTTGCGCTTACAATTTTGGAGAGTTGAATTTAAGCATAAAACAACATAATTTTTTTTAATTTTGCAATTTATTCATCTCTTATTTGAGTGTAGTATAACGCATGAAATATTTACACAAAGCTGTTAGAAACAACACATATGAAGATTTAATTTTATAAATGAGGTTAATATATAGCGTTGATTTTCAGCAATTTTTAATATTATTTTTATCATTCTAAATGATATTAATAAATGATTTTTGATAAAATTAACGCTAAGGGGTGAAAAATTTTTTTGGGAATTGTTTTTTTTTTGCTTTCCCCCATTAGAAATTTTCCGGTTGGTTTTTCCCCCAAGTAAATTTGACATTTTTGGGCTTTGGTTTTATTTTTCACCAAAAGCCAAAATTGAAATGGCCTTTTGTTGTTTGGGGAAATTCTGACGGTATCAGTAAATACGTGGAAATGACGATTTTTTTATTTAAACTTTAAAACAAAATGGTTGTTCAAAATTCCCGGAATTTTTTAAGACCAAAGAAACCGCTACTTTTATGAGTTTTGCGCAATAGAAAAAATTATGAACCAACTTGGATGAAGATTGTGAGGTAGGATTCCCATAATATACACAGGAAAATTTAAAATATTGTTTTGTTTCATCAACAAAGTGTTGATTGATTTAAAAAGGGATTGATCCCTAGCAGTACCTCTGTATCTGGAAAAATTTTTTCCGTCAAATCAAATTTTTTTTACCCAAATCAGGTTCATCCCGTTATTTCTTAGATAAATACAGATATCCACAGGAAGACCCACCCTTTTTTGTCTGGAAAAGAATAAAAAAATTGCCGGTAATTTTATTCATTGTGTATTTTGATGGTTCACTTATGTTTGTATCCAGAGTTGGTTTGAAAAATTTGCACTGTTTGATTATTTTCAATTGAACTCACGGTTTTTGGTTGAAGGTTTTAAAGTTTCGCCCTACAAACGATTGTTTTTAAATTACGTTAATTCGGGAAAAATGAGCGGGAAAGGCGAAATGTTCCGGAAATCCCAAAACAGTAAAGAACAGCACCACCGAATATTTTCTCGTTGCCGTTTTAAACCCTTACAAAGTTCTATGTAAAGCTTCAGTGAGTGTTTTTTGGGGCCCGGTTACACCTTTTTCAGAATTGATTGAACCCTTTTTCAATACCGTAGCCCCCTTTCTGTTGCTCTATTTTCGTGGCGCCCGAAAATTTTTAGTTATAGGGGAAATAAAAATACGGAGTGGGACTCGAACGCAAGGCGATTTGACCTCATTCCCGGGAAATCCGGTTAAAGAGTTTCGAAAACGAACCCAGATTCTGTTCCCCACCCCCAAGATGCACCAGTGTCCACGGGGCCCTGCCCCAAAGCCCCGTTTCGGAGATCTATCACCGGCATTATCCGGAAAAGCGAATTTCTAATATCAAATTTGGGATTTTGTTTTCCCATTTAAAAAGATTTTCCACTTCAAGACTTTTGGGGAAAGCTCCGCCACGGTCCCGAAAGAAAACGTCCGGCATTATCCGGCAAATTTGGGACAATTTTTTGTTTGGGGAAAAAAGTTTCAGATTGTCCACCCAAAAAATACGCCGGGGATCATTTTTTGCGCCCAAAGGTTTTTAGGGGCCCCCTGCCGGGGTTTCCCCAAAAAGTCACCCGGCATTGCCCAAAAAGTTAGGGGCATTTTGGGGTTTAATTTCCCAAAATTCGGATTCCACGCTCCAAAATACACCAGGCACTGACTTTTCATACAACTTGGTTCACAAAATCCGCTTCCGCAGGCACACACGCATTCCGACATGTTGCGAATTTTCCCGTTTCCCAGATTCTACGCATTTCCGACAATAAAAAAAATAATGACGTCAAAATTGAAAAAAAAAATATCCAATTTTTTTGGGACGAAATGACAAAATATGCAAATTATGTGAATCGGTTGAGTAGTTTGAACTTTTGGGCGGGAAAACATGCGAATTTACTTTATATAAAAGATTATTAATAAAAAAAATTTACATAATATGTATTAAAATTTATAATGAATATAAATTTAAAAAAGTACTAAAACTCGAAATAAAAAAACGAAAAAACAAGGAATCTTTTTTTAATTTATCGCCCATCTTGGTGTTTTTTGTTTAACGAACTTTTCTTCCTCTGACGATTTTTTCCCCCTTTTTAAAATTTTTTAAATTCGTATGATGTAAAGATAAAATCATTTTAAACAACTGGAAGTGAATTACAGTGTGAAGAAAATACTGGTGTTTTTTTGGTGCATTGCTAAGATGAGAGGCGTATTATGAGAAAAAACACATTTTTTCAAACAAAAACCAATAAAAAAATTTAAGGTTTACCAGAAATAATTTAAAGGGTGATGAGTTATGATGTTTACAAATTTCAGCTTAAAATTAGAAAATGTCAGTAAAATTCACTAATCCTAATATAAAATTACTTTTTTAAAGTTGAAAAACAGAGTATTTCTGGACAAGATTTTTTCTTCTTTGCTTTCTTTTCAGAATACTTTTTGTTGGGTAAGATATATAAAATAAATAGATAATAGTTAACAAAAAAAGATGGGAATAATTACTTTTAATAATAATGTATATTGTTTATTAATTTAAAATTTGTTTTATGTCGGGTTTTTTAAGTACATTGAAAGATAAATCTCCCTTTAATGAAGTTTGCTACATAATGAACTTTTTTTTCGGGGTTGAGCGACTTCGTTAGATAGACGTCCAATTGTATATCTTTTTTTCTAAAGTTTCGCTAGTCTATTAACGTTTATTTTCTCAGAAATGTTCTTCTAATAAACGTCATTAAAAATTTGTTTCGAATGCGTTTGCTTTTATTTGGTTTAACTCTAGATTGGTTATTTCTTTTTACAAATTCTATTTTCGGGATAAACTAATAGCTTCAGAGAATCAAATTTGTTCGCAAAACTTCTGTAACTGTTGATTAACACAGAAATTTGAATAAATTATAATTTAAAAAAACCAAAAAAACACCCTTTTACATTTAATAGAACTAAGTTGTAATTTTATCTTTTAGTCTCCAGATCTGGAAATGGAATCTGAAATGAGTCGCCAGATGCGAGATGAAATCTGAAAATGGGAAATTGTTAATCCTGATGATCCTAATCACAGAACAATGGAATAAAATTATTGTATTGTCATCGGTCCTGGACAAGTGAGCAAAGTTTCGAATTAATCTGACTTTTTAAAGGGGGTAAAAATTGAGTTCAATTCCGTTACATACAAGTAAAGCTTATAAAAGAGTGTTAAAAAGAGAAAGAGAAACTAATTTTTGAAGTAACAAGAAATAAACTTTACAAAGATGCAGGGAAAATTTTCAAACATTTTATTTCGGCTGGAATTACTTAAAATCTGCTGCTTCGGTATTCTCAACCATATTTTTTTCGATCGGTTGATAGATTGTGCACTTAGTAATAGGAAGACTATTGAGGACGGACCTTGTAATTTCGGTCAAGTGACGAGAAGTACATCTGATGGACACTCCAAGCTTTCACTCCACGACTACGTGAGGACCCTGAGCCTCGACAGATTAAGCGTGCAACAACTCTTTTTACACGGTGAGGCTTCAGTAGCATTAGGACACGAGACCGCATCTCAACAAAGCCACCCACGAGAACGCGAACTTGACCGCTAGGCTACAGAGCCCTATTTTCGATCGTGAGTGAGTAGTAACGTCACACTATTCTGCTACTCGAAGACTTTTCTCCAAGAACTTCGTCTTTTTGAATAATGGTTAAGTGACGAGGACGATACCTGGGCTGGCACCAACCTTTCTCCTTTTCCACATGAAAGGGAGGACGCTTAAGCCCCGACATATTTAACTGCATCAGCGCCTCTACACACGGTGGGTCTTCAGCGGTAAGAAGCTGAAACTCATGACATGCCGGCCACGAATCCGTTACCTTGACCACTAGACTACCGCGCGCAGGTAAGATATCTGAGTGTAGGGATGGCGATTCTTTTCGAAATAGATCGATCTTAAATCGATTCGAATCGTAACCTGATGAATCGATTCACAACAAAATCGAGGTCTAAAAGATCGATTTCTAAGAAATCGATTTTTTATCAAATCTGCACTTACAATGTAAAAAAAATCCATTTTATGAAAAACAAGAAAAAGATTCCATAATAAACGATCTCTTATCAGTAAAAGCAGGAAATTTTTTAGTTCAGGGAATTCGACAATACAATTAGTTTTATTACCCTATCAAAGTATCAGGTATAAAAGAAGACATTTATTTTCTAAATGAATTTGTTACATTAAAAAGATTAGAAAATAGATAATATAGCTTATAGTTCCAAATTATAAAGATAAATAGCTTTAAGGATAGTACATTCTACAAATTGTAAATAATTTTATGGTTTTTACCAAAACAGAAAAAATCGAATGTTGATTTTCTAGGGTGAAATATCGATGCAGTGCTACATATCGATCTAAAAAAATCGATTTCTTTGGCACGAGAAATCGATTCTTCGATAAATTGATCTCAGATCGCCATCCCTATGAGTGAGTTTAATATTTGTATCGATATTTCCGTTTACGATGAATACATTGCGTAAATTTTTTGAAAATGTTACATACAAAAATAAGCATGTTATTGAGTGGATCTGACTCTTGGTTTTAATAATTTTGAAGCATTTCAATTTTTTTTATTGGCCACCGAAATGAAGAAAGAGAATTTAGAATGTGATAAAGAAGAAACAACCTTCTAGACACTGAATAATTTAATTTGGGAAGTTTCAATTGTTCAGAGATTAATTTCCCAGATTCATTCATTTTTTAAGTGAACTGAGAGATTCCGTTTTGTATACAGTTGGACTTTGATTGAACGAATTCATCGGGACCGAGTATTTTGCTCGTTCATTCGGGGTCATTCATTCTATCGGGGTCCAAACAAAACACAAACGCTTTGCCCTTATTTTTTGGAAATTCTATAGAAGCAACTATACACAAAAAATATTCAAAGTTACAAAACACACGCTTTTTATTCAACAGGTAAAAATACTACTCATGAAATATTACGCACCAGTTAACTGGGCATTTTAAAGTAATGACTAATAGATGTTAAGACAATCTTTTTGATTCTTGACTGGGAAGGGTTCTTTTTTGACTTCGTGCAGAAGATAATACTTCATCATTACATCCTGATGCTTAGAGAGGTATGTTTTCACAGTTTCCAAACAATGTAAAACATTATACAATGCGACAATGTTGATGGGAGTTTCCATATTAACACTAATCATACCAACACTTAATAGATACCTATTTCTACCATAGCGGGGCAAATGACCCGATTTTATGTTTTATGCTTGAATGTATGAAACATGGATGTCAGAAAGGAAATAAAAATAAAAATTAAATTTATTATAATAAAACAAAATAGTAAATTGACTATTTCTATTACAAAAGTAAAAAGTTAGAATTTTTAATTCATTGCTCTTCGTAAGTGTGTCCATTGTACGTTTTCCGCAAACATATTTTTTACATTTAGAGCAAATTTTGTTGGTTTTACTTTCTTTACAGTATCCTATTTGACATCTGTTACGTTGATAAGCATCTGTAGTAGACTTAGGCAACGATCCTTTCGTATTTTTTTCTTTGTTTTGGTTGTGTTCACTGGTTTCTCGAAAATCGGCGCCAAGATCTACTGCTAGCTTGAGTAAAAAATCTTGTCTTGAGATGTTTTCTCCTGTCGTTTGCTTGTACAAAATCCAGGCATTTATGCCAGCTAAATCAAGGATATTGAAAAAAACTTGGAGAGGCCATCTGCAAAACTTAGAACTTAGACTTTTCTTGAAACCATTCTCAGCTATTTTGAATGAACTACTTTAGGCAACAGTCTTTGCAGAAACGGGCAACTTACCGACTACAATACGATAGGCAATGTGACTCGATAAGCTTATAAAACAAAAAAAAAAAGGCTCTCCGGGTCAAATGACCTGTTGTGGTAGATAACGGTATTTGACAAGTATTACTCAAAATAAAAAAAAATAAAAAATAGTATAATAACTGTAGATTAATTACTTAGAAAAAGCCATGAAGTCAAATGTGCAAAAGCAATAAGATGATACGTGCATTTTCAATGCAAAAGTTCAAAATGGGTCACTTGACCCGTTATGGTGGTTTTGTTTAATTTTTTAAAGTCTTTGGGGCCCGAAAAAAATTTTAAACTTGAATGGGAATATATAAATGTTTAAAATGGTTTTCTTCCTGAGGGGATTGGGATGAGATAGGAAAGGAATTTCCTGACCCACTCGACTCATGCAATAGGTCATACTCTTGGCACCTGTAAAGTCTAATAACACTGGGCAACAAAAAAAAAAATTTTTTTGTCTCAGAAAGAAAAATATGTATTCTGATAGCATTTCTTCTCCTGAATTAAATTGATATCGATTTTTTTTTCATCACGCAAGGTTTTCGAGAAAGGGACTATAATTTGAAACACTTTAATATTTTCTCATTCAAGTACACAATATATTCAAACATTCGAACTCACCTAAAATTTAAAAAACAGTTTTTTTTTATTTTTCGCCTGGGGAGATCCTCTTGATGGTCCAACAAAATCGGCCACATATTAGTTTTCCATTTGCCTTGATACCCTTTTTTTCCCATCGCTGAAACCCCTGATGGCTTCCCCGTCTCATCGCTCACGCACCAAGATTTTCCGGGAAGAAATCTGGGGTATTAGGAATTTATTTTTAAGGATATTTATAGCCCAAATTTTTTAAATGTTATAAGATCATGAACAATACCGGAATTTTTTCCGCCTTTAGTTTTCCCAAAAAAACTGTAGTTACTTTTTTGAAGCTTCCGCGTTTTCCAGTGGATTTGATATTTCCCTCAAACTTTATCATGATTAGTGATCGTTTTTTGGCCCCAAAAATCCCTTCAATTTTTTTGCTTACAAATTTTGGAAATTCTTTTTTTAAGTACATAAAACCAGGGTATTCCCATGGTTTTCGAAATTTTTTTAATTAACCCTAGTTTGATATTAAGGAGGAGATCACTTTTTGGATTACAAAAGGTATGTTTCACATTTTTCTGTCCTGAATGAATGATTTGCGTTTGGGCCATTCTTTCTGATGTAATGGTTTTTTCTGTCCCTACACCCCCCCAAAAGAAAAAAAAACAACAGTATTTTTTGTAACGAAGCTGCAGCCCAAAAGAATAAGTGAGTTACCTTCAAATCCCCCTTTATTTTTCATACACGCATATTGAAGTTTTGCCAAAAAAAATTGAAAGTTTTCAATGTTTTTCATACAGCAATGAGCCACAGGTATTGATGGGAATTTATTTCCATTAGCAAACATGTTTTTAAACTTGTTTTTTGAAAAAAAAAGAACAAGCCCCATTCTAAGGGTTATTTTCAATCCCAAAAGTCTCCATAAGAAGAAATGCATTAAAAAAAAAACCATTTTCTTCTGAAAAATAGCTTTCATTGAGAATGACGACTACGATAAGTACATATTTTGTATTCTTTTGAAGGGATTACATTTTTTTTAGAGGAACCCAACCATTTCAGACTGTTTTTTGGATAACTTAAAACCGTATGAGATCGTTAACTTTTGAATCAATAAAAAGAGGCTCAAGAAAAGCTTGGTTCAAAAATTGTATACCATAAACTGTTTCTTCTTCTTCCTTTCTTCTATGGAATCTGAGCCTCTTCATTTAAAGTCACGTGTTCTGGGGGCTTTTGGGAAAGGGGTTTTTGTGTGTAAAATGGGCTATTTCAGATTGCAAGTCGGGGGACACCAGTTGTTTTTGATTTTGGGCGTAACCCTTTTAAGTTTGTTAAGCAGAAATAACAGCAGGGGGGATCTTTGGGGTTCCCTCCAAATCTAGGGGTGCAAAAAAGCATGTGCCGGGGCCATTCTTCCATGCAGTAAAAACCTGTAGATAAACAACATTAATTGGGGGCCCCTGTCTTGTTTTTTCCCCCACTTTTTCATCCAAAATAAAGTTCATTAACTTTTTTTTAGTGGAGTAAGGTTTCGCCCTTTGACTTGAGCGCCCCTTCACCACATATATAACAAAAATTTTTATGCTGATTTATACAAATGTGCATTTTGTAACCCCAAAAAAAATTAAAAAAAAAAAATGTGTAAATACGAAATACAACAATATAGACACAAAACACTCCAATTTTGGGTTTACTGGTTCACTACTATCTAAAACCGACTCCTCAATGAATGCATGCTGTCTAGCCATGTCGTGCCTTCTGTTTTGCGGGGCCCAAAATGTCGCATGTCTGAACTTGCCAAAAAGTAGCATTGATATCATTTGGGTTTGTCATGTGGTTCCACCCTTTCAATGCTCTGGAATTTTTTTTTTACAAGGAGAAATGATGTTTTTGAAAAAAAATTTTTACATTAATTTAAATTTAAAAATTTAAAAAAAATGTAAATGATAGTTTTAAATACATATTTGAAAAACGATAAAAAAATGCAAAAAAACTACAGTACTATGAGACAAAAAACATGTTTACCAGTGTAACGGTGCTTCCTTTCCAGTCGAAATTTGCTGTTTGAAAGACTTTTTTTCCCATTCCGAAAAAATGGTCATTTAACATAAACCGATTTTTCTAATACAATTGTTTTTTTATTAAAATATTTTAATGCAAAATAATAAAAATATTTTTTTTCCCGCTTTGAAATAATTCTTTTAAATTTAAGGTTTTTTTTCGTTAAATAGAAGGGGTGAGGTGCCTTCCATTTTAACGGGGAAAAGAGAAAAAAATTGTTTAAAAATTAAAAAATTTTAAACAGGGGTTCGTTCGGGTATGACTTAAACAAAAATTTTGATGTTTTGTGTCCCGGGGAAATTTTTTTAAAACTTGAATTGAGGTAGAAATGTTTTGAATAAATTACGACTAGCTTAAGAAGACTCAAGTTCTAATGAATTTTGAGTCAAGTTCTCTCTTTTCAAAAGAAGTTGGTCGCGCGTCTGCCTATAGCAGTGAATCAGAACCATGATGATATACTAATATGAAATTTTGTATTATTATTATTTGATTTTTTTGTTAGTAATGACATTTTTATCGACCATTTTTCTATTTTGAAGAATGTTTGTGGCAACCTGTTACACCAGAGGTCACCAAAGTGGTGTTCTGCGGACCACTAGTGGTCGACAAGAAAATTTCGCTCGTCCCCAGAAAAATGTGTGGAATATACTTACTGATCATGTTAAGTTATGTTTAAAGAAGCATTGAAACATAATTAAATTCATAACAATACGTGAAAAGTTATAAAAACGCTACTTTATAGTAGAGATGCGGTAACCCAGTGGTCAAGGTATCGGATCCTGGCAGGCATGTCATGAATTCGAGCCCAATACCACCAAAGACCCGCCGTGTAGGGCAGCGATGCACGTTCAATCTGTCAAAAGCTGAAACCTCCTCCCGTGGGTGTGGTGTGGTAGTTAGAGGTTTCAGCTCAGGTGACGTCCACGTCACTTGACCATGGTTCAAAGTTACGTGGTCCGTCGCCAAAAGCCCTCGTGTAGCTGGACAGTACGACGTTAATATTCACTCCCTCACTTACTTTATAGAATAACGCCATTTCATAGACTAATGCCACGGTAAATAAGTAGTACTGCTGCAGCTGCGTTGTTTTAGCTACAGATTTTACCTCGTTTCGCACTCTTCTAATGTTTCACTGTATTGTATGTCGCATATGTGTATCAGTTGAACATTTGAAGGTGGGCTTACGGACATATTGAGTTCAATTTGAAATACATTATAGTTGGGCTATTAAGGAAGTTTTTCTGTAGTTTCTTTTGTATATTGGTGTTTTCTTTAAGACAGGGCATGATCCTAAATCTTAACTATGTGCATATTTTCTTTTATTCAATATTTATTGGAATGAATTTAGTTTAAGTACACACACACACACATTTTATATGTTCTTAGATCATAATTTTTTTTATAAATATAGTTATAGCACTTAAAAAATCCTATTAGGGGTCCGCAGGATTTGAATTATGAATTTACTGGTCCGTGAGGTCAAAAGGTTTGGTAACCGCTGTATTACACAACCCACTACAGAATTTTCGTCATACAATTAGGCACGATTTCACCCCACTGAATGAAATACCCACAAAGTGTGCTTCGCTGGGACCTCTTAAAGCATGGCCCAAAGCCTCGGGAGGGGCCTTGTCTCGTTGTCCACTCAACTTCAATAAGAGTTGAATCATATTCAGGGTGAAATGTTTCCCCGGATATATTCTCCGAAACCTGGGAATTTCAAACCCTATGCAAAGAGTGACAAGGTTGCATTATTATGTGATTGATTGATTGATTGAATATTAACGTCGCACTGTTCAGCAACACGAGGGCTTTTGGCGACGGACATCGTCATTTTGAACCATGGTCAAGTGCGAGGACGACACCTGAGCTGGCACCCGCCCCCCTCTCCAAACTACCACACCACACCACACCAACGGGAGGACGTTTCAGCTCTCGACAGATTTAACGTGCATCGCCGCCCCACACGGCGGGTCTTTAGTGGTACTGGCCGAACTCGTGACAAGGCAAGCCACGGTCCGATACCTATACCACTCGGTTACCGCGGCCGCATTATTATGTGATGAGCGCCAGTAGTAGAGATTTGCAGTTTCTGGAACAGAGGCTTGAGGAGGATCGAGGCTTAGGCAAACGAAAGAGGGTGGAAATCCTCCCCCCTGGGTCTGAATTGGATGGAGGGTATCCCCCTTCTGACTGATAAGGGTTTCGGGGTTCTGTACTGATAAGAAATGCACGTTTTTAGCGATAACGAGTTATATTCTGATAAAGTTTTAATTAAATGAGTAGAATTTTTTTTGATTTTTTTCTATTATATATGTCATTGGAAGAAAATTTTAATTGGGATAAAGGGTCAAACTTTTCTGTACATATAATTATTTTTATATAATTCACAGTATAAGTCTATATCTGAAAATCATGATATACGTGTTGAATTATTATTTGTTTTACTTCAAATTTGATACTTTGTGCTTGTGATTTCTGGAACAGAGGATTGAGGATTAGGGAAACGTTTTCTGTGTTAGTACATTGTTCTATAAAAGGAAAATTGTTGAGTTCTGAAAGACTTTATTTATTTATTGAGAAATGGATTAACCTTACTTCTATGTGGTTAATAATATATATTTTTCTTGTTGAAAATCAGTAAAGGCTTTTTAATGAATTACATTTTATATGAATTTGTTCGTAGAGAGAGAGAGCGAACAGAGAATGATTTCAGATTGTATCAATATTTTAAGAAATGATATAATGTAAGAATAAATTTTAGATGGTGAATAAATACAATATTGTTCTTATATTTTGTGTTTGTATTATTATTATTATTATAAGATAAATATGATTTTGCTCTTTAAATTTTTTATAAGTTTACCATATTTAAATTTATAGTTATTATTATTATTTTAAGATTAATATGAAAAAGAGAAATTTCATCACTATTGCTCTTAACTTAAATATTTTCAAGTCCATCAACAATATTCTAACTTTTTCAAGACTTTTCAACTTTTTTTGAATATTTTTTCAACTTTTTTCAACATTTTTGAACTTTTTCAATTATTTTACTCACATATTAATATATTTTAGTGTAAGGAACAAGAAATAAAACAGACTAAAAATTAAAGACAAATATTGAAGAACACAAACTACACTTAATATCTATCCATGACAAAGGTTTTGCATACAATGTTTTTGTTCTAAGATATTTATTCTTAACAAAACTCGATGAAAATTTTTTCTTTTTAAAAATTCGTTAAATGATTCGAACGAAAGGTTTTATTTTTCTATTTCTCTCTAAGTGGGTAATCAAATTTGCAGCATTAGTGTTATTTCGTATAATTTTCCCATCATAAATTTCGACTGAAATGGATACATTTGTCTTGCTAGACAAGAAATCTGTTGCTTGTCTCTCTAACATTTTTAAAACAACTTAGGTAGGAAATATTTAAAGAAATATTCCTAATTTGTTTTTCCTTGCAAAAAATATTTTGTAAAATAAATATTACGGAAATATCTCTATCATGGCTTCCTTTTGTGAACAAGTTTGAAAGTTTTTTGTCATCTACTTCATTCATTAAGTCCTCTATTATTATGAAAGCGTTAGTAATATCTTCTACATCGAAAGGCATGCCTTCATGAAATTCTATGTCAGACATCTTATCAAACAGTTTTGGATAAATTCCATAACACCAAATAATTTTGGGAGGAAAAGGATTAATTAATTTTGTTTCTAAGATTCGTCTAACAAAGAAAGTTTTACCAGAATTACAAGGTTCGCATATATTATCATAGAAAAGGGATGTTTCATGTGAGGAAACTCCTTTGCAAACGAAAAGACATATTCAGAACTTTTATTTTATGTAAGCATAATATTTTTTAAGTTATCTCAGAATTATATTAAAAAAAAATTACATGCAAAATCAATGAAAAAATATTTTAGTTATGCACAAAGTATCAAATTTGAAATGTGATAAACAATAATTCAACACGTATATCATAATTTTCAGAAATAGACATATACGGAATTATATAAAAATAATTATATGTGTAGAAAAGTTTGACCCTTTATCCCAATTAAAATTTGCTTCCAATGATATAATTGAAAAATTCAAAATTCCACTCATTTAATTAAAACTATATCAGAATATAACTCGTTATCGCTAAAAACGTGCATCAGTACAGAACCACGAAACCCTTATCAGTCAGAAGGGGGATACCATCCTCCCCATTTCGACCCGAGGGGGGGGGGAATGATTTCCACCCTCTTTCGTTTGCCCAAGACTCAATCCTCCTCAAGCCTCTGTTCCAGAAACCGCAAATCTCTACTATTGACGTTCTCCGGCTCTCGGGTTGTTCATTTAAACCGCTTACACTGGGGGAGTGTGTTTCGCATGAAGTGGTATAGAACAATATTTTTCAATTTCTGGGTCGCTGATCTGCAGGGGCGTAGCTACCGCCAAATCAGTCGTAGTAATAATACGGGCCCTCCAATTTACAGGGGCCCCAACGTGTAATATTCACTTTCAACAAGTATTATTAAAAAGATTTTTATATACCAAAAAAGGATCCCCAAGAAATCTTGTTACAGGGCATATTCACGACCAGCCACGCCAATACTGGTCCGGTACCGGATCATGGATGAAAGTATATACCGTATCGACTCGAATTTAAGCCGCCCTATTTTTCCAGTGTTAATGCTTCTGAAAATCAGATGAAGATTAGAATCGAAGCAAAATATCTGTTGGATGAGGAAGATTGAGTTTCCACCCTTTTCAAAGGGAGAAACGTAGCCTTTCATTCTGGGCATTTGCATTGATGACTTTCGCCGTTTATCTCCAGTATTCAGTCGATCCTAAGCACTGTTGTTTGTTGATATATACGAATTTCTTTTTTTTTTGTGTGTTTTTTGTATCATCTTTCTTTTAATCACCTAAACATCAAATATATCTCTAATAGCATCAAGAAGATTTCACTATGACACAAATATGGTAAGGGGGTCTCATTTTAAAAAAAAAAAAAAAAACGGAAACAGAGCTTCAGCTACTGAAAAATGGACACGAATGAAAAAATAAACGTCGACGGCGTAAACAAAATGATATGTGAACAGTCTTTCATAATTCGTTTACATTTTTAAAAAATGTGTGTAACAATGCATTGGATGGCACGGAAGATGACACTGTCACCCATTCCGAAGTCAGCTGTGACAGTGGGAGTGACGAATCATTTTCGAAACATAATACTGACGGTTAGAGTAGTTATAGGTTCAAGTGTATGTATTTGAAAGTTTTTATTAATGGTAAAATAAATAAATTATTAACATAAAAAATAAATTAATTAGCTTTCATTAAAAATTTCATTTACAATTTATGAAGCATCCGATATCAATTGATTTTTTTCTCAAAAAGAGGATTGAAAGTACGGCTTAGAATCGATGGGGGCTTAAACTCTAGTAAATACGGTAAATACATCCACAAAATTATTCTATGAATGAAAATATGATCGAGTCGTGATCTATCGAAGACTTACGGGAAAGATGGGTACCGAATCCTGGGGGTGTTAAGAACGATTTGTATCCATTCACTGCAACCGCGAAGTTATTCGAACCGAGATTAAATTCCCAGAGTTTAGCCATCTCTGGTTTCTTTTGAACAGACTTTATGCAGCGGGAAAAAAAAAAAAGTTGTGTTTCACTTGTTTTGCCCACTGTTGAGACGTGCTTCTGCGTAAACAATGTTACTCAAATTAAATTTTGGGCTCTTTTGTTATCGTCTCAAGCTTGGCTTCTTCTTTGATGGAGTGCTCTGCATTTGTTTTTCGTTTCGGCAAGGTTCTGACTTCAAAAAATCCCTTGGGTTGTTAAAAGTGCCAAACGGACACCCTGAAATACTGCTGGTGGCTGCTCTTCTTGGTTTCATTGCGGGGGGAATGTCCATGAAACGTTTTCTTGTAGTTTTTTTCTTCTGAAATATATTTCCATCCCCTCAGGATGGGGCTGAAAATCAATGAAAAAAAGCTAAAAGACCTTACTAAAACATGTTTAAAAATTCTTACTTTAAAACTAAAGAGTATAATTTTGAAGTTTTGGCAGTTTCCTTATTTAGGTTCAAATTAACAATAGAAACGTTGTACTATTTAAACCCAAAAGGGCTTAGATGTCTTAAAGAAATACGAAAACATATAAATCAATTTAATCAAAAGAAAAAAAAAGGTTCTTTAATAAATTCTTTTAAGATCAATATTTTTTATGCATGTGAAACTTGGTCCATGTCTCGAACAGATGAAACATGAAAAAGTATCTATAAAAAAGGAAGTTTTTTTTTTGTAAAATTCATTAAAATGGAACGTGGCAAAAAAAGATCAAATTTCAGCTCTATCAATCATATAAAAATCTGACATTGTTAACTTCATAAAAAATACAACAATTAAATATCGGGCCCCGTTGTCAGAATGGACAAAAACCCCCCCAAAAAAAAGTCTTTTATTCCCACCCAAATTTGGGCCGCGGAAAAAGGCGCAAATCTTGGATGGATGGCCCGAAAAAAATTTTCTAGTTTTAGAAAAAATTGGAGAACACTAGCAGGAAGAAGGCTGGCCAAGAAAAGGAATCTTGAAAAAGCCAAGGTCCACCCTGGGCTGTTGAGCCAGTGAGGAAGGATATTTCATAGCACAAGTCAATCTCTCAGTTCTGTTTTCAGTGAGAATTTCATTCATGAGGAGGAAATCGCGTGCAGTTCTTTGAAAATTCTGAAAAAACATCACCATTAAAATCTCGGTAATTGAAAAAATGTTCATTTTTATGTTAAACATTAAAAATATATTCACACTTAAACATATCGTCGGCCTAATTATCAGAATGCGTAACTCCACCAAGGATACTAATTTGATATGCGAGTACTAAGCTCCAAATGACCACACTATACAGTTATCACGTTAACCATATTGTAATGTTATCACCCATTTTGGTGAACGTAAACAACAGCTTGACGCTTAGCACTCTAATATCAAATTAGAACCCCAGATAAAGTTGCGCATTCTGATAATTAGGCCGACGATATGTTATCCAAGAGAAACAGAAGTTAAAATGACTACAGTTTCCCCGTAAGAGCCAAAAATGATGCCAACTTGGATCTTTCGCCAAGTTCCCATTGAATCACCGTTACAACGTAAGGGACGGTGATGCTTGCGAATATTACAATTTTAACATAAAATAAATATAAAACTCAAACTGAGTGGCGCAACAGCCCATGAGGGCCAAGGCCTACTGTGCCCATCCCAGTACACATGACCATTGGGTGCTGAGACGCATGAGCAGATGCTCCGATCAGGTGGTCAGTCTGAAGTGAGACCCCCAGGGCTTAAGTCCCCAAGCAAGCTTGGTACTCATTTATCGACCCACTGCAAAAGGGATGAAAGGTTGAGTTGACCTTGCCAGCCCAGGAATAGAACCTGGACCTGTGGTGTGGAAGCGCGAAACGCTACCAATCGACCACTGGGCCTTAAAATAAATATAATGCAGAGTAATATAAATGCATTACACATCCAAATAAAAATTATTTACACTATTTTACTCAAAATTCCTAACACTGCTTCTTCCTCAAAGACTGCACGTCCCGGGCAGTACAATCCTTGAGTAAGAGGCCTCTATTTAAAGACACATAAACTCTATTCGCATATTAATCAAATATAAAGTAACAAATACTCAACAACACATACAAAGCAAATAAATTCAAAATACAGGAACAAATACAAAAAATAAATTACAACACTATAATACAACTAAGGAATTAGAAAAGAGAAATAATTTACATTATTTACAGAATAATTAGTGACCACGGTTTGAACTTCAGGACCTTATTCACCTTGGCCAAGATAAGGGGCTAGCCTAGTGTAATCTATTACTCTGTTCCCGGGCAGCGTTAAAAGAACGATTTTCAGTCAAGTATCTAGTACAAGTATCTCCAATGTGGAGAACATGTACCCCAAGGAGAACGCAAATTGGAGTGTGGGGTACACCAAAAAAGTAGGCTCACGATCACTTACGAAAGTTTGATCAAGCATCACGGAAGTGCGGGATTATCTCATGGGTCTCTATGTTCACCATTATAAATATCCCGACTTTAAGGTCCCTGTGCACGTAGACATGAAAGCTAAGCCTTTTAAGGAGGAGAAGGAGCAAGATATTTCGAACGTTTAAGAAGAATGTGTTGCACATTGCTTACATTACATTCTAACACAAAATATAAAAAGTATGTAATTTAATTTATATTATGTGTTTAAAATAAAGTTTGACTCTTTGACCACATACATGCAATCCTGTTATATTGATGAAACCTATGTTTTTGTAGCCTAGGGGTTAGATCATCGGACTTCAGTCCGGAAGGCCTGGGTTCGATGCCCAATGCCACCAAATACCCTCCGAGTACACACGGAGTACGTGCTCGTTAAATCAGCGGGTCCGAAAGTCTTGTGGGCTGAATCACGAATGCAGGGGACTGAAGAATATTTCCCTCCCTCTCAGTTCCATGCCTAAATTGGGGAGGTGGAGATAGGTGATGTCGCCATCTATCGTCCCTTTGGGGAATTTCGCCGAGTTAATTCGTACTGTCACCTGTAGGGTGCTCAAGGCCAACGTCAGGCGTACTTCTAGCCCCTTGTCACGATGAATTTCGTGATTAGGGCTAGTTTCACGATATGGCATTAGCCACAACAACAACAACAACAACGAGGGCTATTGGCGAACGAACTCGTCGTTTTGAATCTCGATCAAATAACGAGGACGACCCCGACCAAGCACCACCTTCTCCAAACTACCATATCCCTCTAACTGGAGGGCTTTAAGCCCTACAGATTTAACGTACATCTGTTTCTGTACACGGTGGCTCTTCATTGATAGTAGGATTAGAACTCCTATGCGCCGGACGCGAGTTCATGACCATAACTCCCAGGCTACCACGATCACAAATCCAATTTGCAATCCAAGTTCTACGATATAAGAAAAAATCAAAATTTTTCACGCTTAGGGATATTTTTAGATAATGAATTTTCAGACAATCGAAGCTGAACTCAAACAACCATGTGGTCGCGGTAGCCTAGTGGCCAAGGTAACGGAAACGTGGCAGGCATGTCATGAGTTTGAGCCTAGTGCCGCTGAAGACCCTCCGTGTAGGGGCAGCGATGCACGTTAAATCTGTCGAGCGCTCAAACGTCCTCCCGTTGGTGTGGTGTGGAAGTTAGGAGAAGAGGCGCCAGCTCAGGTGTTGTCCTCGTCGCTAGACCATGGTTCAAAATGACGAGGTCCGTCGCCCAAAGCTTTCGTGTAGCTAAACAGTGTGACGTTAATATCCACTTATTTACTCAAACAACCATTTGATCTCCATATCCCACAAAAGATAATAACTGTTACTGTGTAACCATTGGATAATAAACAAGTAATATAAAAAATAATTTTAAAGTCAGTTCCTACTTAGGTCAACAAAGAAAATGTTATTTTAGTTTTATTTTTTATTAAATAGTTACAATTAATAAAAAATACGTATATACATATGACGGAATCACACTATTAAATGGCAAAATAGAAAGCGATTTTCATTACAATCTTCCATTTTCTTTCTATGGGTATTGGACTATTATTTTTGCTTGTTACTATTTATTCATAAATTGAATTTAATTATTCCAATAAAATAGTACAGAAAAAATAAAACCCATTCTCAAAAAATTAACCTCCCCAGGTGGGATTCGAACCCGCCACTTTTGGATTAAAAGTCCAACGCACTATCCATTGCGCTACAGGGACACAACGAGTGAGTTTCCTTTTTATATTAGGTGTTGGACTGTTATTTTCGTTTGTTACTATTTATTCATTAATTAAATAGAATTAATGAATTGATATTTGAAAAAACTGTATTAAAATAAAGTGTCTTCCACTACAAGTTTAAAAAAATGATTTAGAACTTGAGTGGATGAATAGAAAGTATTTTATTAATAATTGAAAATTTGAACAAGATAATATATATATATATATTGTATATAGGCTTATTCTCTACAAACAAGAGATAACATCCAACAATCATATTCGAAAATATATATATATATATATATTAATAAATGTATATAGGAGAGAGTGAACTAATAGTAGGAATTGAAAAGGAAATGCGGAACATTTTTTATATGTAGGAGAAAACAACCCGAGACAACTGCCCTCGTGTTTTATTCCAAAACAGTCAGATGAAATTTTGCTACTCTTTGACTCCTACTTTTAAGTTCACCCATCAGCAACCCCTATTTATCAGAGCCTCGAATGAAATGGAAAGATTCACGACCTGCCAGCTTCTTTTTTTTTTAAGACTGCGAGCTTTTTCTACTCATTGTTCGACTTCAATTGAAAGAGTTCTCCAGCTGTGCGCGTAAACAACCGCTCTCTATATTTGAAGAATGAAAGATGAATTACGGTGCTCCTTCTCCAAGCGGATTTTTTTTTTTAAAAAAAGTCTTTATTTCTTCTTTAGCAATATACTTTCCGCGATGTAATGTCTTCTTCACTTTCAGGTTTATTATTAGCTCTTTTTCTCTGGCCGTATGACGGATTTAAAAGTGATACAATTAAACGTCTAATCTTAAGAAAGCTATGAACACAGAAAAAATAACTTTTAAACCCTTAACAAACTTTCAATAGGGGTGACCCAATTTTCAATCATAATTTTCATCGCTCCCTTACCCTCCCATTCAATAACAATGTATCGAATGCAATAATAATGTATTTCGACGCAAAAGCTTCAATATATACGAGTTTAATCATAAACATACAAATTATCAAGATAAGTATTAAATTTTGTATATGACAAGCCCATGGAGTCACTAGTAATTATTAAGCTTGTTCTTAGTTTAGTATTGATGAGTTAATAAGCAAATACATTGTTCCTGTACTGATACATTTATAAATATATTATATCAGTGTAAATATGTATTTTATTTTTTATTGCACCAGAAATTATTTTGTTTTGTTTATTTACAGTACATATTAATATATTTTTTAATGATCTTTTATTTTTGAGTTTTCGATATGCTTCACATCCCTTAGGGGGTGTTCCCAACAGGTTGAGAAACGCTGCCTTAACTAGTTTGCCCGTACACCGTACGTACTACCGAAAGCTGGCCACAACCGGTTTGCCCGTACGTTTAACGGGCACTGATAGTTTCTCCTTTCTATCTTTGATTTGCACATATTTTAAATTCTTATTGTAACATGGTTAGTGCTAGTGTTTTTAAGAGATGCAGTTGGTCCATGGTACTGAAATACTTCTCATCCGGGATTTAAAGGCCGTATCACACGTACACGTTTCAAGCAATTTTTCGTTCAATTCGTGCAATTTTTACTCAGTTGCCATAGCAACTGCTTTAGAACAATTTTTTGCTAGCAAGCTCAAAAAGTTGCTCCAAATAAAATTGCTTGAAATTCCAGCCAATGGGGTTCTTCGGCGCCCTACGTCATAAACAAGATGGCGGCTTCGGTTTCGTCTAACACTTCAGATATGCCGTATAATATTTTAATGGTGTATAATATTTTAACGGCGTATAATATTTTAAATAGAATGGTGCTCTATTTTTAGTTTACACCCATCAACAATTCCCAAGCGAAATGAAAGAAAAAATTTTTTGGATGTTCATTTTCTGAAGCGGGAAAAAAATCGGCAGAAATTTTTCAATTGGAGATGGGGCGGGGCGTCAGGCGTGCGTTTTGTTTCGGCAACCCTTTTCCCCTCAGATTCGGCCAAAATTGGACGAAAAATTGCATAAAAAATATACTTTATCCCTTTGTTGGGGAGTCGGCCTGAAAACAGAGAACACGAGATCAAAGAATGGTGCGTTAATTTAGAGCTCCCTAACCATTTTATCGTCTCAGGGGAAAAAATTTGAAATTTTACTGAAACGCTGGTGAAAAAGTTAATTATTTATATTTTATATTGATGAGATTTAATTACTTTAATTTAACTGGATTTAAATATACCTTCAGAATGTAAAATACAGTTGCACCAAAAAAATAAATACAAAGTGAGATTAAACAAGGAATATAAAGTGATTTCCACGGAAAGTCCAAAACCGAAAGAAATTTACCTCAGTAAAGAAGATGGAAATAATTTAATATTTTCCTTGAGCGGCCCAGAGCTATTTGATTCACGAACCGACACCGGTCCGCGGCCCGGGGGTTGGGCACCATTGCTCTACACGATGGGTCGGCCGCAGTATTCTAGTGATCAAGGACACGGACTCGTGTCCAACGTGTCATGAGTTCTAACTTAGTGCCACTGTAGACCCGCCGTGTAGAGGAAGCTGCTGCGTGTTAAATCTGTCGAGGCTTAAACATCCTCCCGTTGGTGTGGTGAGGTAGTTTGGTGAGGGGGGGGGTCAGCTAAGGTGAGGTCTTCGTCACTTGACCATGGTTCAAAATGACGAGGTCCGTCACGAATAGCCTTCGTGTAGCTTTGTAGAGTGACATAAATCTCTCACTCGCCTACTCTACACGACGCATCTTTGGCGGCATCAGGACTCGAACACACGAGTCGACGGAAACATCGACCGCCACAGCGAGCGGTGATAATGGAAAATGAAGCCAATCGCAGAGTAACAGACGTGGTACCTATTTCACCGCCAGATGTTTTTCTTGCACAGGGAATATCGTCCTCCCATTTGATCTTCGGCCAAAGGGGTGTGACGTCAGGGGATGACATTGAACTCGTCCGCAAATAGATAGTTGTCTTCGTTTTCAGCTGATTCCGCAGAAATGTTTGGAGCCGCTCGCTTCTTTGACGCAGAAAGGATCCGATCCGTCTGCGCTGCAGTCCCTCTTCTCTTTTTTTTTTCTCTACCAGACGTTGTTGTGTCTCCCTCACACAATAGTTAATTTATCACAGCTTCTTTATGTTTTCTTAATCAAAAGCGGGATGAGGGAGGAGTTATTCTGCTCTATTTCAGTTCCCTTACCCTCTAATTAAGTATTTAATACACTCGTATATTAGGATAATGAGAACATGCTTAATTTTTTCAAGACTTAAACTTGGCCGCAGGGGCGTAGCTACCACCGTAGCAGCCCCCACCTCCCAAAATACAGGGGCTCCAAATCGCGTGTAATATTCTGACACTTTCAAATAAGTTTTAATAATGCGTCATTTTTATTTTCGACGATACATTTGCATCGCTCCTGAAGAACTGTTTTTGCTCTTTGCGAATGAAAGCATAAAATCCTCGGTCCCCGCGATCAACATAACAATATATATATGTCGCAGGGAAATGAAGAAATTAGGAATTTCATCAAATCCTTAAGGGATATGATCAATTGACGGGAGATGTCAAAATAATAATAATAAGGGATTTTATCAAATCCCTGAACTGTTTGAGTGAAACAATGAACTAGTCAGGATTTGCATTGTCAAAATGCTGTCCAGGGGGAGGAGACACCTGTAGGGGGGGAGGTCGAGTCCTTGTATTTTCTAACCATACAGGTAGTACTATCGATCCCTAAATATCAACCCCATATCTTTAAAAAAATGGAACCATAGGATGAACATAGGGATTGATATTTTAGTGTGTAAGTAACCCAGAGGAAAGGAAAGATGTTACACATAAAAAAATACCAACCTAATTTTCTAATTATTTGTTAATTAGTTTCGAATAAATAATTTGTATTTCATTAACTATTGTATTGTATTACTTACTTCTGCGTTTAATAATGCACCCTATTTGTGAAATAAACACTTTTAATATTATTTCATCATTCCACTGTGTGAAACAGATAAGGGATTCGTTCAAATCCCTTACTTTTATCAGGGAAATGACCTTGATGTGTGAGACTTTATTTTAACATTTCCCGTCAATTGATCATCTCCCTTAGGGATTGGATGAGATTCCTAACTTCATCATTTCCCTGCGACATTTATATATATAGACACAAATAGATAATAATATATCAATGAGGATAATAATTTAGATAAACGGATATTGATAATAAAATAAGGACATACAGATACACAGAGATCGATAAATTTGGGCTAAATTCATGGCGGTCACGTGATAAATGCAATCACGTATTCCACATCGAATTTTGTACTTGTTGCTTCACTTGTAAAATTAAGATGACATTTTAAATTTGATGAAGAGGTTCCCCCAAGTATTCAGACTTCCAAAAGTTTTAAAATTAAAAAGAAAACGAGTCTTACAGTAGTCGCATATGATGTGTAACATCTGACATGTTATCGTGGTAAATACGCAATACTAACTTTTTTCCTGAAAAAAATATGAACAAAAAAAATCGGGTATGATTGGAAATAATTTTCTATCGAATAATTACATTTTTAATGAAAATTGTATTTAATTAACAAAAGGAGTATAAAATGCAGTATTTTATCAAAAATAACTATTCTTGTTCAATTTGGGGAAGAGCGGAGACAATAGACTTATAACTAAAATATGACACATATACTTGTGATTTCAAAGTATTTAAAAACCGTTGAAAAACAGCGTTAATAACAGTATTACTATTAGCAGTCAAAAGATTCTAATCTGTGTTCATTTCGAGCTTGAGTTCATCATGCATAAAAGCCATGAGCGGCTCAACTTTTGGCAAACTGAAGTTAAAGTTAAAATCACCACTCAAAATCAGGAGAAGCGAGTGATAATTTTTTAAAAGAGCAGAACCACCTTCGTTATATGGCAAAAGTACAAAATGCAGGAAATCTTTAATTTTTTTTTAACCGTTTATTTCGAAGAAATCCATACGACCACCGAAATCACTGTTTGTCCATTTTCAAATAAGCATTCTGCTGCACTTAGTCCCCCAATATCATGACTAACGGATTTAGAGTCAAGCGCTCGAGTGCTTGATGGCTACTAGAGTTGGACCCCCATACGAGAGTAAGCGAAAAGACACAGCCACGCACTTTCATTCGTCAAATCAAGTAGCGCGCGCTTACGTCACATCCTGTTACACACATCCGTCCCTTTTCACGAAATCACTCCCAACAAATATCCAGCAATCGAAAGGAAAGATGTTACACATAAAAAAAATCTTATATTAAATTGTATTTTTAAATCTAGAGCTGTTTTTTTTCTCTTTGTCTTATGATTGTTAACAATGATGCACCTTTTTTAAAAGAAAATTTCTGTTAAAAGCGAAATGTGACATCCGTGAAGCACATGAGCTGATTAACTGGGACTGGATTGATTACATTTATCGCATGATTATGGCGTTTCTTGAATTTATGACCCGGTTGCAGTTATCATGTGATTATGACGTCTAAAATGAATTTGCGCTCATTTAACGAGACGTCTATGTCATCCATTGACAGGCGTTTCGACATTTTGCATGATGATTGAATACAATTTGGTAAAATGTCATTTTGATTTTTTAGCGTTCTTATTTTTATTTAATTAACAGAATTAAATGTCCTTTGAACAGAATTTTCCGTTTGAACCTCGCATCCCAATAGTGTAAAGGGTTTAATTCGTATTTGAATTAAATAACCCTACGACTCATTTAAAAACTCAGTGGTGCCACAGCCGTAGAGGGAAAAACCTACTGTGCCTATCTCAGTTTTCATGGCCTTCAGCACTGAGATGCATGAGCAGATGTTCCAGTCAGGTGGTCCGTCTGACGCGAAATCCCCAGTGTTTAATTCTCAAACAAACTTGGTTCTTATTTATCGACTCACTGAAGGGATGAAAAGCTGAGTCGACTTTGCCCATCCTGGGGTTTAAGCCTTGGACCTGTGACGTGGAAGCACGATCCGTTATCACTCAAACACTGGGCTTCTAAGGCTCATTTAGATGACTTGAAAAAGAATTTCGTTTCTCCTTTCTATGCTGCAGGATTATTATGACAATGGTCACGACTCCGTACTCAATGCATCACTCATTTCCGTCCCCTGTCTACGGAACAGGGGGGGAAAAAGCAGGGCTACAGTTGTCACATTTCTTCCAGAAAAGAAGGGTGGCCGCGGTAGCCTAGTGGTCAAGGTATCGGATCGTGGCTGGCATGTCACGAGTTCAAGCCCAGTACCACTAAAGACCTGCCGTATAGGGGAGCTATGCAGGTTAAATCTATCGAGAGCTCAAACGTCCTCCCGTTGGTGTGGTGTGGTAGTTAGGAGAGGGGGATGCCAGCTTAGGTGACCTCCTCGTCACTTGACCATGGTTCGAAATTACGAGGTCCATCGTCAAAAGTCCGGGTGTAGTTGAATAGTATGATGTTAATATTCTCTCTCTTACTACAGAACAGGGAGAGGGGAAAAGTAGGGCCGCAGTTGTTTAATCTCTTCCAGAAAAGAATCCACTTAAAGAAAACCTGCCAATTCTACTTTTTTTTCTTTTTTAAATGAAAAACGCTTAAAAAAAGAAAAAAAGAAAAGAAAAGAGGAATGGATTTTAAACGTGTTTTATGCCATTTCTTTCAACTGCTAGCGCATTTCTCGTTGCTTTCTGAAGTGCGGAACCCGCTGCCTCTGAATCTGGGAAAAATGTTTCATTCAGCTCTCTGACAGCTCAACCCGGAAGTTGACTCGGACCATGCGCCCAGTGCGTGTTCGATAGGGAAAAAAAAAAGAGTCTGCAATTAGTGTCGTGGGTCTTGTCCGACAGCTCGACATCAAAAAAGATCTGACGATTCAATGCAATATTATTTTTTAACGTTCAATATCTTCACGTTGAAATAAATCCAGTGGAACAAGCAATGCTTTTTAAATACAATGACTCATCGACTCGCATAGCAACGGTTGAATTTATAGATATTGATAAAAATTTGAAACAAAAGATTAGGTTTTTATTGTACACAGATAAAAGTCTAAGAGATTGTTAAACAAGAAACAATAATATTATTACAATTATTAATTCTGTGTCGAGGTTCGTCCTAGTTTTTCACTGAGCTGAAAAACTGCACCGAATTCGGTACAACCATACAATGCAATTAAAAAAAAAAGAGTGTGTGTGCGAATGACTACACGATATAGAAGTGATAACTACAAATTTCGTAATGTTATTTTAGGGATTAGTTATAGATGAATACAAAAAACAAGGGGTTATTAGAGTACTGTGATATAAAATTATTCATTTATATGTCGTGTACTCATAAAGTAATATTTTTTGCGAAATATACAATCATATTTGTGAATTAATTATATTCTAAGAAGAAAAGAATAGGCTTTTATGGTGTAGCTGAAACAGGTTATAAATACTTTAGATTCAAAATTTTATTTAAATATCAAAAAAAAACTCCGTCAAAAGTGTTGTTCCTTACTTTGTGGTACTTTCATTTGGATCATTTGACATAATAAAATGAAATTTTGATTTTAAAAATCTACTAAAGCCTTTGATTTGTCTTTTGAAAAATCTGCATTAAAATCAATAGGCAATTTATTCATAAGAATTGATCCGGCTTCAGTGTAGGCAACTAAATTTTAGTGAAGGAATTCGATAATTTTCTCTACACTTTGATTTGGTGAAATATAAATAGTAACCACACACACATTAGAATTATTTGTGTCCATTTTCTGCTCTACATTTCGCTGCACAAATTTCTCCGATACTTGACTCATTAAACCCAAATAATTCAGTAGTATTGTTATCATTGTTACGAGCGTTATAATCCCTAGCGGATTTTTAAAATGCATCATTCAAGTTCACTATCCAGCAAAACGCGCCTAAAGAAGTTATCACTTAAAAAAAAATTGATATTCTTATTGTTGTGTGGAAATAAACCTTCATCCTGCTTTTACTTCAATTTTCTCTCACCTGTAATTTCCGCTAGGCGAAGATCGTGATCCTATTGAATCTTACCGCAATCGAACGCGACACATAATTTACATAAAACTTTGTATAAAGTGTTTTTCTCTTATGGCATTAATATATTAATGCACGGGACCTCCTTCTTTAAGAGATGAAGGGATTATTATTATGACTGTTTCTTAAGATGTTTGCATCATTCAATGTTGTATGAATGTACACTGCTGGCCACCGTAAATGCAACACCATGAAGGAAGCATGCAAATAACATGAAATTTACAACATGCATTAGCGGAGGTGAGATATGCAAATGATTAGAATTTCAGCGCAGATACACATCACGCGCGCCTATGGCGCCAACTCAAAGCGCTATTTAAGGCTTGGAGATTTCAACGATTTCAAGTTCGGCAATTTTGTTTTTCTTGTGGTTTTTCAAAAAACGATCAGTTATGTCTCATAGAAAACAGCGATCAGCTTTTGATCAAGTATCCGAGTTCGACAGAGGAAGGATAGTGGCCTACCGAGATTGTGGATTATCTTTCAGGTAAATCGGTAGTCGTGTTGGACGAAACCAAATAACTGTAATGCGGATATGTGACCGTTGGATGCAGAAGGGTACGACGGACCGACGGGGTCGATCGCATCCACCTCAGTGAACCACTTCACGTGAGGACAGGCAAATTGTGCGCATGGCAGTGACGGATCGCTCAGTCACATCACGAACATAGCACAGCACATTGAGTCTGTAACGCATCATTCAGTGTCTGCGCATACCATTCGACGCCATTTACAGCAGAGTGGATCATGCCGAAGACGTCCATTGCTTGGTCTACCCTTGACGTAGAACCACAGACGTCTCCGCCGCCAATGGTGCGATGAAAGAAGGATGTGAGTGGCAGAATGGAATGAAGTTATCTTTACTGACGAGTCACGCATCTGTCTGCAACACCACGATGCTCGGATTCGAGTCTGGAGACACTGTGGAGAGAGTATGCTGAACAGCTGCGTTATGCACCGCCACACTGGTCCTGCATCGGGTATTAAGGTATGGGGCGGTATTGGATATCACTCTCCAACTTCTCTAGTACGCATTTCTGGTACTTTAAACAGCCAGCGCTACATCTCCGAGGTGTTGAAGCCAGTTGTCCTTCCTTACCTTCAGGGCTTGGCCAAAGCCATATTTCAACAGGATAATGCGTGACCACACGTGGCACGCATTGTCCAAAGGTTCTTCGTCAATCACCAGATTGAATTGCTTCCCTGGCCGGATCTTTCGCCGATAGAAAACATATGGTTCAGGGTTGCTCAACGATTGACCCAGATTACACCCCCTGCTGCCACACCAGATCAACTTTGGCAACATGTGGAAGCTGCTTGGCCTGCGGTACACCATCCAAAGTCTCTTTGAATCAATGCCGAGGCGTGTTGCTGCGGTGATCTTCAACAATGGTGGCTACTATGGCTACTGATTCTGGCAGGAACCACACTTCACAGAAGTCTATAAATTTAATTATTTGATACTTGATGAAAACATGTTATCTGCAAAATAAATTTTGTTGTGCTATCTCTTGTCTTTCTTGGTGTTGCATTTACGGTGGCCAGCAGTGTATTTAGGTTTGGGAAATTATCTCCTTGTTTCAGTTGGGCACACAAAATTTTCTCAAGGGTGGGAGGGATGCAGGGTCGAAAGTCCACCCTTTTGGTATCCTGCTTCAATACGCCGCGTAACATATTCTTTTGATTTTGTTAATTTTCGGGAATAAAAACAAGACAAAATTAATTATTGAATAAATAATTAGAATTAATTAATAAGACTAATTATTAATAACAAATACATAATTGAATTTTATGTAATATATACATAGGATTATAACCAATCGAAAAGAAAATCAAGGGCTATGGGGGCTGTCCGGACCCTTAGGTCACCCCCCTTTTGTGCGCCACTGGTTTGCTTAAATGTTAATAAATTTAATGTTTTTAAATGATATCGGATTAGTATCATTATAATTCGCATCACTTATTTCACAGAAAAATATTAACCCTACGAATAAGGGAACAACTGATCTACAAAATTTACTTCTCTTTTTGACTTTTGTCTTGTTCATAAATAAACATTTTTTCATAAGAAGTGAGATATTTCGAGAAAATGTTTATGAACGTCGCACTATAAAGCAACACGAGGGCATTTAGCGACGAGCCTCGTTATTTTGAACCATAGTCAAGTGACGAGGACGACACCCGAGCTGATACTCCCCTCTCCGAACTTCCAAACAACGCCAACGGGGTCGTTTTTAACCTTCCCGGTTCCCTAAGCATTTCAGAATGTTACGCCTCTCCTCATTATTTCCAAAGCACCTATTCCTTCAGTTCTTGCCAGTTTTGTTCAGGAGGGATTTTCTCTTGCCTCCCTTACTCTTTTCCCTCTCTTAGGAAAGTCTTTCCGTCTTGCCTATGGACCCTCCATGTTCTAGTATGTCAACTGGCAGCTGCAAGAAAAGTTTAGTGGCGTGATGTGGCCACTCTTGTTCAATTCTTATCTTACGGCATCACGGACGCCCCACCCCCTCTTTTGCAAATTAGTACAGTAAGTTAATGAAATCGTTTGAAGTTACAGTATAGAGCAGAGGACACCCAAGTGGTGGTCTGCGAGCTGTTCCCCTGAAAAATGAGGAATATACTCACTCATCCCGTTAAGTTATGTTTTAAGACGCATCGATTGTGTTCTTAGATCACAGTTTTTTTATAAATATATTTAACATTAAAAAAATCCAATTAGTGGTCCGCGGGATTTAAATTATGAATTGACTCTGATCCGTGAGCTCAAAAAGTTTGGCGATCGTAGGTCACTGTTATTGTACTTGTAGGTTTTCTTCGAGCTATGATCATTGCAAAATCATTCATGACATCATTGCAAAATCATTCATGACATCATTGCAATCCATTTCCTTTGTAATAGCATTTTGAATGCATAGCAACATCAAATTGTTCAGCTTTTCTTTTTACATAGTAACTCATTTCAGTCTTAATTCAGTTTTTTCAGTTATTCTCTTAAGGCAGAGTTGGGCAGACTTTTACATGGTACGGTCTACTTTTAATTTTTATAAGGTGTTGCGGTCCACCCAGAAGCGAAAAGTACACCCCCGTAAACCCCGCATTGCGGGGGGGGCAGTGACTCTAGGAGGCCCAACACTTGACTGACGCCAAGTACGTATTTGAGCTTGGGGCCCAAGGCCTGAGTTTGCAGGGGGGGGCTAATATTCTCCGTTACGCCACTGTGTGGACCCAGTGGCGTAGGTGTGGTAAGCTAAAAACAGGTTAACGTTATTTATATTATAACATTCACACAAATACAGAACATGTACTTACCTAACGTAACAACAATAAAAACAAAACTTCATTTTAAACAACGTTAAAAGCAAAACGCGAGATACAAACATAATACTCACAAATTTAATAATACAACATGTTGCATTTATTATCAAACAATTCAAAATACAGTCGAACTTCTACATAACGAACCTCCTCTATCTTGCGAATTTTTCTATTTAGCGAACTTTTTCCTAGAACCTTGAACATTTCACGATTTTCTTCGTAAAATAACCTCTCTATAGCGAAGTGCATTTTCTATGTAACGAACTTTTCTTTTGTGATTCAATTTTTGTTCTTCCTTTTTTTAAAGTATTTCTGAAAAAATTTCAAATTATTCTCTCTTTAACTCATTTTTTGGTGGTCATAAACCTTGAACTGGTTTTATTAGATCCTAACTTGCCGAGAGCAATAGAGTTCTGGACGTTTTATCTAAGTGCAACCCTTAACCCCCATTGCCCAGTTCAATATAAACATCTTCGATATCCTCTTTCACCCTCAGTGGAATTGTCCCGTGTCCCCGAGTTCTAATTTTAAAATAATGTATGTTAAATATTATATATATACACACACACATTGTACACTTTAAATTATAAAATATCCTTAAAATTCATGAATTTTATTATAAAATTATTTTCTTAATATTGAAAATACAGTGAATTCTTCGACATTCTTTTTTCTTGTTTTCCTTGCAGTTTTTCTTTCTTTCTTTTTTGATGGGTAAGATATATAAAATAAACATATATTAATTTTAAAAAAGGCGTGAATAATTACTTTTTTTAATGTATAGTGTTTATGAATTTAAAATTTGTTTTATGGGGATACATAAAGTATATTAAAAGATGAACCTCTATGTAACGAATTTTCCATATAACGAACTTTTTTCTGGGATTTAGCGACTTCGTTATATAGAGGTCCGACTGTACATTGAAAAATAAATTATTTTTATTTAAAGTTAGTTCTAGTTATTCTAGTCAGTAAAAAACCCATATAGTCTGCATACCACAAATCTTGAATATCTCAGTATATAATTACTAACTGCTAATCTGACACGGGATTCTAAGTGGTCGTCTGTGAAACGGGAACAATATATTGTCTTAATTATATTCAACGTTTAAGATGCAGATTTACACAGGTATGTCAGTCGCATCGATTGTGAAAAGTCAATTCTCCAGCCTAAGTGACGTCGTTGTTCCATAAATATTTTTTTAGTGTGCGCATTTTAGCTCTTAGTAAAGGCGGTCACCCCTAACTGTCTTGGGGGTCCACCGGTCGATCCCGATTGACTTAATGCCCATCCCTGTCTTAAAGGCTGAAATGCTTCACTCGTGACTGGCTAGGCGCGTTGGTACGTTCAGCCATTTAATTTGCCTAATTTTTTCCCTTTTTTCAGCCTCCAATTTTTCGCTCCCCCAAATCTTTTCGCTCTATGCATGTGTATAAGTCAGTGCTTCTCAAACTTTCAATATTTGCGACCCAATATTCAATCATAATTTTCATCGCGCTCCCTCCATACAGTAACAATGTATTGAATTCGGTAATACTATACTTTGACGCTAAAGCTACAAAAAGACTTTAACCTCTCAAGTGCCGACGGCGTTTATAAACGTTTCGCTCCACCAGTGCTTTAATTGCCCCGGACGTATATATGCGTCTTTCCGAAGTGCGATCTTTTCTGTGAACTGCTCTCCATAAAATTATTCCGAAGGCTTTCGAATGCAATAAAATCACCTTGACAGTGTTTGCGAAGGATTTACTCATTTCACACAGAGGATTTGTTTATTTATTTTTTTGAAGTTATACTTCTTTTGAGGCGTTAGAGAAAGAGGATGAGGGTAAATTTTTACAATGCGCGCTCACACCGTCACGGATGTGACGCATACCGTCACAGATGTGAAAATCCTTTGTCTAGAAATATACCGAATGGGACAAATCATTCCCGGCTTCAAAATACTAAGAAAAATATTTCTTTTCACTTACCTGAAGTAGGGGACACCCGGGTTTGAATCGGATACCTCTCGATCTGCAGCCGAATGCTCTACTACTGAGCTATACACCCGTGTCACAGAGCCTTTACTTTGTGTTCCGTAGGAACGGATACGAAAATGCTTTGTCTAGAAATATACAGAATGGGCAGATCATTCCCTCCTTCAAAATCGTCAAAAAGAATTTTCTATTCACGTCCCTGAAGAAGAAGACTCCCGGGTTTAAATCGGGGACCACTCGATCTGCAGTCGAATCCTCTACCACTGAGCTATACCCCCGCGTCAGCTAACTTTTGCTTTGCGTTCCGTAGAAACGGATACGAAAATGCTTTGATTAAGAATATGCAGAACGGAACAGATAATTCCCACCTTCGAATTTCTCAAAAAAATATTTCGCTTCACTTCCCTGGAGAAGGGAGCATCCAGGTCTGAACCGGATACCTCTCGATCCGCAGTCGAATGCTCTACCACTGAGCTATAACTCCACCTCAGCGAACCTTTGCTTTGCGTTCCGTAGGAACGGATACGAAAATGCTTTGTCTAGAAATATGCAGAACGGGACAGATCATTCCCGCCTTCGACCCTCTCCCCATATTATTGGTCCTATTGTCCCTGTGCGGGGGTGTTTAAATTTATTTAAATCGTGATTATCTCAGGTTTGGCTGGTCCAATTGACTGAAGGTTAGTATCGTTCAACTCTGTTCGTGACCGCCTTTCGTCCTTGGCCCAGCTTGCCCTGCTAAAGATTTTTAGAAAGATTTTAATCTTGCTACGCCAAAGTATAACTTCTTACGTGTGTACATAAGTACACACATACTTTTCTACTCCCCTCCTTTCCAATATACGACATACACTTGCCTATGTGTTAAACGATGATATTGGGGAGATCGCGTAATTTTTAATCGGCATTTTTCTTAAGGGATCAATTATAAACCTGTAACGTCGTCAGTTGTTAGTACACAAGAAAATTTGTTACAGCCTCATTTTAAAAAATTTAAATAGTATTTAATAGATTCAAAAATGTTCATTAAATAGGCCAAGCCGGGCGGACAGTCTTTTTCACTTGAGGTCAGTCCTTATTCCGCAAGGCACTCGACAATCCCTTGCTTTTCCGGGCTCCAGTTTACTCCATGGCTCTCTGTTTCCATCCCGGGCTCCGTCCGTCTCACTCCAGGGCTCTATCTCCAAGCTTCTTCCTCTCTCCGTCCAACGTTCCAATCTCTTCAAGTTTTCCTTCTCAGTTTTCTCCAGTCTCCTTCTCGTCCGTCTTCCCTTCTTCTCAAAATTCACCCCTTTTAAACACCAGGGGCGGGTCCACCACACGCCCCTCGTTTTCCTCATTGGCAGGTAAAAAGGTCTGCCCTCGTCCCCGGGCCACCTTCGTCTCCCATTTGCGCGGCAAACACAAATACATTCCCCGTCCGTCTGGAATCCAAGGGCGCCATAACTCTCATCTATTCATCTCACACCTGGACCTCACAGCCCCACTCTTTATGCACCGACGTGCATACAGGCCTCGCCTATTCAAGTCTTTCATACAGGAATGCCTATTGTCACCGGCATTCTTCAGCCATTGTAAATTCCAGACCAGATGTCTGCGCTTGTCCGAGGCCAGACAACAAACAATGACCCCATGGCCACCTGCACTGGTCATCCAACATCTGTTTGGGGATGAATAGATAAAGTGACTTCAGATAAATTGACAGGGTGGGGTTCACCCCAATTGAAGACGTCACAAACCGTACAAATTATCTCAAGTGTTCATTTTTGTATATAATTTTATATATGACAGGCCTATTGGAGTCACTGGTGATTATTAATGTTGTTTTTAACTTAGTATTGTTAAATTAATTATAAAATACATTGTGAAGTACTGATACATTTATCCGTGTATTTTATCAGTTGTAAATGAGTATTTTATTTTTTTTACCTCAAAATGCATTTTGTTTGCTTACACATTCAATAAATTAATAATTTTTTTTTAAAATTCTTTTGTTTTCGCCCTTTTAATAGGCTTGTGCTCCCCACCCCTTAATGGTGGCGCGTCCCACAGTTTGAGAAACACTGGTCTAAGCGAAAAAGTGATCCTGAACGGGAGGACTTTGAACCTCAACAGATTGAACGTGCATTAATCCCTCTACACAGCGAGTGGAGACGTTTCGAGAGTAGACATTTTGAAGCCCATTTGCCCCTGAAGACCCGCTTTTTAAAAGGGCTATTAAAGCTATCGAGACTCGAAGTCCTCACGTTGGCGTGATGCGGAAGTTGGGACTACAGGCCACTAACTCATTTGTCGTCACTCGATCGAGGTTTAAAATAGCAATTGCGTCAGAGTTCGGCATTAATAAAAAATGAAATGAATCGAACGCACTTTGTTGTTAGGAAAAATATCTTATCATTTCCTTTCTTATTACAGTAAACATCTTTCCCGTGAGCCTCCGTTAACAATGTGAGGAGTGAAAGCGCTTCCGAATGGATCCGAGGGAAAAGTCCGCCTCAGCTCAGTGGCCGCGGTAGCCGAGTGGTATAAGTATCGGGTCGTGGCTTGCCTTGTCACGAGTTCGAGCCCAGTACCACTAAAGACCCGCCGTGTAGGGCAGCGATGCACGTTAAATCTGTCGAAAGCTGAAACCTCCTCCCGTGGGTGTGGTAGTTAGGAGAGGGGGGTGCCGGCTCAGGTGTCGTCTACGTCACTTGACCATGGTTCAAAATTATGTGGTCCGTCGCCAAAAGCCCTCGTGTAGCTGAACAGTGCGACGTTAATATTCAATCAATCAATTAGCCTCAGCTCAGTTGTAAAACGCGCTGCTAAAATGGGTGGTATGACGTTGTGGACTAGTAGCGTGATAATTAACTTACAGCAAATTGTAGAAATAAGAGAGAGAGAGAGAGAAATTTATTTTCTCAACAAAGTAGTTAATATTAATGCAATTTTGAGTTGTCTCTTATAGCCAAGCCGGTGCGTTTAGTATCTCTTTGACGTTGTTCAATCGCTACACATCACTACTTTGTCCGAAGGACACTTGTCTACATTCCTACGAAGTTGGTTGGATAATTTCTACAATGCCACCGGCGTTCATTCTCTTTCCTCTCCCCTTACACCAGGAAAATCCACTTCGGACTTGAATCCGATCTCTGCTCTCCGCTCTAATCCCGACCTCGCATCTCTGCTCTCTGATCTCGATTTCTGGTCTACATTCATCTAAGTGAGATTTCACTTAGTTGTATGTACTTATATTCATTTTCTTAGTTTTTGATTGAAAAAGGAAAATGAATAAGTACATACAACTGCAAAGATAACATAATTACACAGGATTTTACTATTTTATCTTCATTTGTGTTTATTTTATCAAATCTTCAAAGGAAATATATATACGAGCGAATATCTTTGTTTTAAATCTTGGTGTCATCTTGCGAAAATATGAGTGATTAAAATTAAAATTAGTACCGTAAAATCCGGCGTGTAACGCTCACTTTTAATACAAAATCTAAGATCAAAATTTTAATGTGCGCGTTGTACGCAAGGTATAAAAATGATAAGCATGAAAAGAATTAGACCTCTGTATAAATCGAAATAATGTTTATTTAAAAGAAATGACATGCTTTATGAATCTAAAGGGTAGTAGTTTTAGAAATGTACAATTTTTTCAAAAGCCTGAGTTAATACATCGAATGAAATATGAGATCATTGCACACGTACATTTCAAGTTTTCTTCTTAAAAAAGGGGATACTCATTATTCGGCGAATATACATGGAAATTAAAAAATGCTTCTTGAAAGTATAGGTGTGCGTTATGTGCCAATTTTACAGTAATTTTGCTATTGAAACAAATTTTTAAAATAGGTGACTTACTGCAGTAGGAAATGTGTGTGTGTGTGTGTGGATTCAAAATAAATTAATATAAAATTATTTTGAAATATTTCAGAAATGATTTTTATTGCAGTTATTATATTCTGATGTGTCAACGACACTTTAAAATCACAGTAAAAGGCGTATCATTTTGTCATCACCCGTCAATAAATAAGTAACGGGTGATTTCGTTTATTATTTTTTTCACCTGTTTTTTAAGAAAAGAAATGATGAAAAGCAGATATTGAATTGCTTTTCTAATTCATGTGTTACAAATTACATAGAGTGAAAATGTAAACTTTTAACTCCGCTACAGTTAATGAGGTTTACGCGATGAATAAAAAGTGCAAAATTCGAATTTTCTAAAGTAACTAATTTTTTTGTTTGTTTCTGTTTTGCTTTTTGTTATTTTACAAGCATAAAAATTTACTTTACTATTAGTATAAATTCATTTTCGTCCCATTTATTGTAAAAAAAAAACCTTCATTGTTACAGTAATCGTGGATAATCCTAAACTTGTAGCAATTACTTTTTTCTTTCCTCGAATATCGATGTTTGGTTAGATTGCAGACATATTAGAGTCGTGAATTAAATAAAAATTCTAAAAATTTAATAAAATATGCTTATTTTCAACCTTTTTGTTTTTGTCACGATAAACTTTTAATTACCATATTTACTCGAAACTAAGCCGCACCCTAAGTTCTCAAATATTTCTGTAAAAAATGTTGTAACCGATTCTTAGCCACACCCCAATTATCTACATATTTTAAAGAAAAATAAATAAAAATTGTGTAAAAGGTTCATCAATAACCGATACTTAAGAAATAAAAAAAAAAAATTAAAAAAAACTTCGATGAAAAATAATAAGTTGATTTATTTATTTTACCAGTATTAAAAACTTTCAAATACATACAAGAACCCATAATTACTCTATTCATCAGTATGTTTCGAAAATGATTCGTCACTTCCACTTGACTTCGAAATTAGTGCTGACATCGCCCTTTTTCCACTCGATGTCGCCTTCTGTGCCATTCTATGCATTTGTGACGAAACATTTTTTAAAAAGAATTTAAAAGACTGTTGCACACATTTGCAACCAAAATTTACAACGTTTTGTTTACGCCATCGACGTATATTTGTTTCATCCGTGTCAAATGTTCAGTGGCCGCTGCTCTATTTTCGTTTTTTTCCTGCTTATATTTTTGTATTTATCAAATGTCAGGTCACTGACCATCAGGTCGTTAGGCAACGAGCTCTCCAATATTTCTTCACAACACAGTCCAAACTCTGAAGTGCAGAGCACACGTCTAGATGAGAAGCGTCCATGACTTGTCCAGAAGAACACAAAAGGGGGAGTCAGTCCGATTAAAAGTATAAAGGTAGTCATGTCCAGTCAATAATCTAAGCTCATCCACAGCACGAGGAGAGTCCGAGACACAGTTAGGTTTTATTAGCACCCTCCATGATTTATTTTTAGCAGCACTGGTAGCGATATCTCGAAAGCATTTCCCTATTGATTTCAAGTTTTGCTGAGTGAAGAGTCAGGTCTCTAATAGATCTTTGGAGAATATCCGTGCCTCTTTTTGCTAAAAGGTCCGCCATTTCATTTCCCCAAAGTCTACAATGGGAAGGCACCCACTGGAAGACAACCTTGTGATAGCCTCCTGGGGAAGCCTCCTCCTCATCTAATCGACCTAAATCTGTGGAAGGTAAAGATTGATGACTCAGACTAACCATGATAAATCCAATTTATTATGACCACAGACAGTGGCGCACACAAGGGGGGTCCTGGGGGCCCGGACCCCCCCCAAGCCCTTGAGTTTTTTCGATTGATTATAGTTCTAAGTATACAGTAAGTAAAATTTAGTTAAGTACTTGTTATTAATGATTAATTATATTAATTAATGCTAATTAGTTATTCAATAATTAGTTTTTTACTCTGTTTTGTTCCAGATAATCGACAAAATCAAAAGGAGCATGATACAAGAATGGTGAACTTTCAACCCCGGAACCCCTCCTTGAAAAATTCCTGTGTGCGCTACTGACCACAGATAATATTCCAAGACAAGCAAATTATAAAGGGAAACTCTAGAGTGATATAACAAGAGCTCAAATCCTATGTGAATAAGAGCACGAAATCTGAATATCTGAACTTTACTCAATGTTATCTTAAAAATCCTAACTTCCTTAATTTATTCTAATAGTTAAAGTCCGACCTTTAGTCACGCGGCGAAATTCAGATCCTTACAGTAACAGCACTGCTTTCAGCGACTCAGCTCCTGTTCCTTCTACCCTACGATTATTAAACTTCAACTATATATATACTAGCTAATCTGCACATTATGGTTTGTTCTTGAGAGGTATGGCTGTGAAATAACGCAATTGCTGGCCCAAAGATTCACCAAGAGGATTAGTAGAAATTCTCGTAAATCCCCGTCACAACCTTTGTTGGAATTCTGCTTAGCAGCTCCCTGCAATCCTGGACTCGGGAACTTTTGTCTTGGTTACTTGCTAAAACCGAATGGCAGAACTTGAATTGGATAAAATTACAGCCTTATCATGAGTGAAGAAACGATCAGAAAGCTGATGAAGGGCCAAATGAATGGCCTCGATTTCACTGTCATAATGAGTTGTATGAGTAGATGAAAGAAAAGACAGAAAACTCCAGCAGCAGCGCCCTGAGTGAAATCCTAAAGTGAACCATTTGTGTAGATATGAGGGGGGGCACTCAACAGGAGGATAGCGGGCATTAATGGTTTCTAAAGCGATGACACGAAGAGCAGTTGGACAAAGGTTATTTATCCTTACTTTCAAAGTCAAATCTAATCTGATATCGAGAGCTACAAGTTCCAGTGGATTTATGTGAGATAATAGTTCATAGTCCTTGTCATTAATAGCATTATATTGGACGATCTCATGGACGCACTGAAGGAAACTTCTCTGAAAAGTCGTATTCAAGCTAAAAGGAAATGTTTGGGAGTTTATTATAAAGGATAGCTGCATTCCTCCAAACCCGGTGAGTTATTGGCTGTAGGTCACAAAGTAAATGCATAGCTACTACTACAGAAGTAGTTATAACACCTCCAGTAATTAAGCGTAAGGCCTGGTTTTGGAAAACATTAAGCATTCCTAAGACTTTATTCGGGAGTCTTTTCCTAGCTTTTGAGATGACGTGTTCAACATGCTTGGTTCATTTCAATTTGTTATCGAAGCTGCAGTCTAGGTAAGTTGAAACATCATTATGCTGCAAAAGAGTGCCTCTATAAGCAAGGTTAGCAATGAAAGGTTGTCTATTTAAGGTGAAATATTATCTTCCCTAAGTTTATAGTCATATTATTCTCAAAACACCAGACTTCTAGTCTCTCAAGAGACTTATTCAGGACTGTATTTAGCTCGGACTGTTCTTCTTTAGACGCACAGCAATAAACAGCAAGATCGTCTTTCTGCTTATAAAATTGCCTCCTTTTTCATACTTGCGTCTTAGTGAACTCGTCTTGATCCTATTACCGATATCTTTGATGTTTAGGTGATTAAAAGAAAGCGTACACAAAAAAATCTCGTAAATAAGAGCAAACAATGATGTTTAGGAAAGACTGAATACTGGAGATAAACTGCGGAATGGGATAAGTCTTCGATGCGAGTGGACAGAATGGACGGTGACATTTTTCTTTTTTAAAAGGAGATGCAAACTCAATTACCCCATTCCAACAAATGTTTTGACTTCGATTCGAAGCCGCACTCGATTTTCAGTAGTATTAAAATTAGAAAAATAGTGCGCGGTATATTAAAATTTGGCGGCGAAATAACGATAAGGAAAAATTTAAAAGAACTTGACTTGTTCAAAATTGATGGATGTACGTAAAATGCATTTCGCAAAAAATAGTATGTGATAATAATTTACAATGAAATTCGGTTATGAAATAACAAAGCTTTTATTTAACGACTAATTTCAAATTCAATTTAATGTGAAATTTGAGCTTAGTTTTTTTGTAATAACTTCTTTCATATTTGGGCGCATAAAGGATAATGTTATTGCTCATAATTGTTTTTGCTGTCTGGAAACTGTGTGTGTGGAACTAGTTTTCCCTCTTCTTTCAAAGTGAATTCATACACCCACCTGTCGTTTATCACAAAGGAAATTTAGAATTTTATTCAATTTCTTCTATTTTTGTGAATTTGAATATAATAACAATTCTTCGCTGTAGTTTTGTGAATTGCAGTGGAATACATTTAACGTGAAAAGGCTTAAAAAACAAAATATCGGTTAAAACGAAACAGTATAACGATCCTGACAATCTGCTGCGTATTTTCATGCATTTTTTCTCTTAATACAAAGCGAAAATTGCTTAACACAAAAAGATGGAAAAAGAGGATATTGAAACTGAACCGACGCTCAATGAAATTATCGGAAGAATTCGTTGCAGTAGATAATGATAATGTGTAAAGCCCCAATTATTACGAAATTGTGGAGACTGGGAAATTTTTTGTTTAAAATTAGAAAAGAAAAAAAAAAAAATATAAATTTTACAACATTAAGGTTAAATTTAAAAGCCCTCTAATTTTACATTGATATGTTTCTATGCATGTATTCAATAAGAATTAGAATGAGAGAGAGACAGAGAGAAACAAAAATATTCACTAGAACTTAATTAAATGTGATACAATATTGTCAAATTTTTTGAAAAACAAAGCATTTATTGAGTTTTGGAAAAACTGATATTTTTCTTTGCATTGTCTTTTTATCCCAAAATTTTTCGAAAAAGTGTTTTTTTATTTTTTTTTGGGGGTTTGGGAAAGTGGGGAAATTTTTCCGGCGCATTCTTTTTCTGATGTTCTTTATTTCGGATGAGGTGGGGACAGGAGTTGCATTATTCATTTCATTTTCATCATCGGAATCTGCATCAATGATATTTTTTGAGCTTTCAACAAATTCCAAGATCTCTTTGTCTGCCATCATTGGGGCTGAACACACATTATCATCATTTATTGCAACGCATTCTTCCGATGATACAGTAGGACAGTCTTATAATACAGAAATTTTCTAAAATATTTCATTCCCAGAAGCGATATCTTTTAGTATTAAATGATATTTTCGTATCGTGTAAAGAGAAAAGAAATGTATGAAAATACATAGTCGTTTGCCGCCGTTGTATTATTTCGTGTTAACCGATATTTCGTCTTAAACGTTTTTGAGTTAAACTCATTTCAAGTATAAAGATAAATTTCTTTATACATCCAGTCATAATACCGTTTGTGTCAATGTGAATGTATAAACTCTAAAAAATTATAATTAACTAAAGTGAATTATAACTAAATGTGAAATTTAAATTTTTGTGAATACCAATTAATATCCTCTAAAATGAAAAATATTTCTTATTGTTTTCTTGAATGAAGCGATCAAATGTAATGAAGCGTATTTTCTCCGTAATACATACAGAGCGACGCATAGAGAAAACAATGGCGGCTGATTCACCAATCATTCTTTTTACGACTTCATGACATGTAGATAATCTAATTTTATTTCCCCAAATTATGAAGTTCCAATTTAATTATTTCAATCCATATCTTGAAAATTCAGTTTTTTTTAGAAGAAAATGGGGAATTTTGGTTGAATTTTGGATGTGGCAAAAATGGTTCATTATGGCCTCAATTACATTTTAATTTGTCTTCCCCCCTACCGTAAAAACGGCTGTAATATTTCACCGCTCGGGTTTAAATATTTATTTCGTATGAAAAACATCAAAAAAAAAAAAAATTTGTGTAATCTTTTTTCAATTCAATAAAAGGGTCCTTGATTTCGAGTCTCTTTCACATAAAATAAGGGCATAACTTCCCCGCTAGAGAAAAAAAATATATTCAAATTTGGGAAAGGGTTCACCCCGGTAATTTCCCCCCGAGTCTGAGTGACTCCTGGCTCAACTTCCCCTGCTCTTTCGCACTCTCTTCCGTTCCTGATCGTCGGTTGAACCCTGCTTCGGGGCTCGTTATCGCTTTTTTTATCGCTCAGGGACGTCATAACGGCTCCCTTAAAAATCCAGTTTTCCTCTGGACTCTTTGCCCTCCTTTTATCCTCTCTTTCTCCTAATCATCCTTCTCTGATCTCTTTTCGGACTCAACCCCCCCCTTGTTCTTTTTTGGGGCCTTTT